>JAKIJQ010000365.1:0-95008 GCA_023373905.1 Rhizoglyphus robini
GGCTTGAGTTTAATATAACTGATCTTAGTTACTTAGGACAGCTGATCGGTCTCGAACAGTACTGGAATCGCTTTCCTAAATTGAGAAACCCCAAATTTTATAAATTTTCTTACCCGTACTATTGGTCTGAGTACTGATCATAAGACTCATTTTTATCTGATTATTGCTGACCTCAATTTTAAATTGCCCTTTCAAGTAAGATCACTTTTGTGGATTTATTGATGTATATGACTGATTGTTAATTCGAGCTATGTTATAATATGTTAACAACAAAAATTAAAAGACCAACTTTTGTGTTCTTAATCTTTCTTTTGAATTGAATCTCCCGAGAATCACCAAAATTAGATTGAGTATTGACGTCACTTGATCCACACTCTATCGTTGAGCTTTCAGTACAATGATTACGATTGCGATGTTACTCCTTTTGCCAAATTTATTAACTCGCTGACATCACTCAAGCGACTCGATCTCAATGGTGGCTTTTTGCTTCTTTTTGAAATATATTTCACCGAAAATTTACGCAAATCTTGAACACTTTTCTCATCACCCAATTGGCGAAGGTCTTAGTAGATCTGTAAGACAAAAAATTCTTGGCCAACTTGGATCGAACTGCACTCGACTCTCACTTTCGGGTTCGGCTCATGAAGCTCTTGGAAGCAATGTACCGAACTGGCTCAAGGCTGATTCGATTCGCAATCTCACTCATCTCGATTTGCCATTTTTCCCTAATTATTATCAGTTGTGGGAAGTGGTGTGTGACAGGTTTACTTCATTGCAAACTTTGTACATTCGAAAAACTTTTGATGTTCCCGTAAATATTTACCATTTAAATTTTGTTGTTGTATAATCTTTTGAACTCGTCATTTACAGGCCTTGCTTTCATCTGGACTGCTCAATATTGTCAGTCGACTGCCAAACTTGACTGAGTTGCAACTGTTCCGTTTGAATATAGAGGACGAATTGTAGTCTCAACCTAAGTTTGCGGCACTTGTCAATGTGCGACCATATGCTGTTTAAATCGGGATTGCTTCCCGCAATTGTCAACATTCTTGTCCGACCGTGAACGGTTTACTCAATTTCTTGTCAACAACTTGTTGTTGCCCAACATTCAGCAGTTGACCATTGAGGAGCTTTGATGGTGGAGCGCAAAATTGCACTATGGTTTGCCTGTGATGTTTAACTTTTTTATACTTTATATGCTAATGTTGAGTCTTGTCATTAATGATATAATGATTACTATAACAACTAACAATTGTAAATTGTAATGTCGTTTGTGAACTCTATTCTAATAAATTTGCTGTTTTGAGCATTTATCTCTTCACAGACTTTTTGCTCTACTTTTTGTGTTGTTTTTTTGAATTAATTTTTATATCACAAGAGAAGCACAAAACCAATTCGATCAGAATCTGATCACTCACTGAATCTCGGCCAACTCCCAATTCGTTACATTTGCAACAATAGAAAATTTAAATTGTAATGTTTGCTTAAGCCTTTGTTCACAAAACTTAAAAAACGAAGTTTTTCGTTAATACAAAATTTTATTTAATTAATTAGTCAATGCAATAAGTTGTTCAAAAAGTAATTTTGATTCAAAATATAAAATAATTATGCAAATATCAATCGTTAAGCAAAGTTACTGAAAAAACACTTCGAGCGAATTCATAAGGTCTCGCGCTTGAACCAAAATTTGGAGACGTTCGTTGGCTTGATTTAGGCGCATAATTTGAAAATTCCTCATAAAATTAATTGAATTCGTGCCATTTTCGACAAAGTCCATCAGTTGCATGTGGAAGGCTCCATCGAATTACTTGATTGAGATTCGGTTTGCCCAGCCAAATGGAAGTTCTTGATCTAGGACCTGAGTCCACAATTCTTTGGCAGTTTTGATAATAATTGAGAAATCGAATGTGAATCGAAACAGTCAAAAGGCAGAAGAGGAAAACATCTAAAACAGCACCAAAACACGAGCGAGAGAGAAATATAGTCAGCTGAAAAAAGTACACAAACAGACGCACACAAAACTATTTCTACTCATTGTTTCGCAAATGTATTTAGCCATATAACAACAACAAATAATCAAAGTCATGTTCAGAACAGAAAAGATTTATTCATCAATACACAAATAGATCAGTAATGGACAAATATCTGAAAAGTGCTGGTTCTCAAGGGAAGATTCCGGAACGAGCCCAAACGCGATGAATAAGAGGAATAGACCAGGATACGGGTGAAACGGTAACTTTATTCCAATAAATGATAAGACGAGAATGTACTGGAATCCCAAGTCGCAATCCGAGGCTTCTTGGTGAGACCGACAACACACAGCGTGAGTGGACTTTCGCTGTGGCAAAGACAAAACAAAAGACAAGACGTTGGACCTTACAGTACAATAAATGACAAAATAAAAGATACCGTACAGGAGAGGTATCTTACATATCTTTGGTGGAGCATTGAGTTGAATTCAGTGGGAGAATAGAAAAAATCTCGCTGAGACAAAGAATTGTCCAATGTTGGGAAATATTTTCGAGAGAAGAGTGCACAGTTCGGCAGACAAGTAAATATCATATCTGTCTTTTGTCAGTTGAATGAAGACAAAAATCCTTACTCAATTTGAGATGACCATTGAATCGATTCGTCAATTCAGAAAAATAAATTTTGTCCAAATTCTCTCGAATTATCATGCGCTTCTTGTCAACAAATGTCTTCAATGACGGCTTTCCACTTTCTGGACACAGATCTGTGTCAAATCAAGTGATGTGCTTGTACTTTGCACAAAATGGCATTCCACATTTCGTTCGGTAATTTGTTTATACTTCTTCGTCCACCAATGTCGAGTTGAGTAAAGGCTTCCACGAGAAAGTGAATTTGCTTGCCAACACACGAACCCATTTTGTTGTTGCGGTTTGGTCTAAAATAAAATCGCCTTACGTGAACATAACATCACAGTATAACATCATATGTAGGTACTACTTACCAACAGTTTCGAGTGAAGTTCAAAAGTTAGGCCGAGAAAAGGATTTTTGGCCCGGTCGGTCGGTCAGATCGAAACACTTAAGCCTTGATAGATCAATATGACAAAAAAGAATCAAAGTCAGATTGAGAAAATAAATTTATTCATCAATATATTACAAAGATCAGAACTGGATAATTTGATTTGATACATTAGTGAAATATTGGAGATGTTCATGTCCTTTTGATATTACCTTACTTCATCGAACGCATAATCAAACAGTCGAAATCCAAATTGAATGAATGCAAATTAGGAAAAAAGATTCAAATGAGAATCGAAAAATTTATCTCTATTTCCATGGCAACTTTTGATGCTCAATTGCTCCACATTTGGAAAAATTGTCAATAGAATTCGATACAAGTTGGGAATATCAGCATTTAGTGATGCAAACTCATGCTCGCGTGAACCAGTGAAAAATCTTATGTCTTCCAAATAAAAGATTCGAATGTTGTTAAGTGGTCTCATATTATCGACATCAATAGTGGACAAGTCAATTTGGGTGCCAGCGATTCTCACTTCGGTCAAATGAACCAATCGAGCCAAGTGTCGAATAATGTCTGCGGTGAGCTATAAATGAACAATTAACACATTAAATTCACTCATACACTCAAAACACTTACCCTGAAACCAGAGTTGTCAATTCGTAGCATTTTCAATGATGTAAAATGTTTGCAAATGAAAGTAAATACTTGAGCATCACCAATACATAAGCCAAAACGCACAAGACTCGAAACAAATCGTGGATTACTATGACGCACTTTGGTTAAATCATCAATGGTAATGCGAGGGTGAGAGAATGCCAAACTAGTAAATCCAGTTCCAAAATATGACACCATTTCGGTTATATTCAGATGACTCGATCCTGAAAAATGTTCAATTCGAGCCAATGTTGGAACTAGTTGTTTGGCTATTTCAGCTGAAAATTGGTTCATAGTGAATTTCTTTAGATTGGCCAATTTGTTGATTTGAACATAGACGTCGGTACATCCAAATTTAGGCAATCCACACAAAGGCAGGGTTGTTAAGCTTGATGACCATTGTTGGAGCATTGAGATGAATTCGGTAGATGAAAACGAAAAAAAATAAATGATATACAACTGTTCGATTCGGGGAAATAGTTTCGCTAGAAGAGTGCAAAGTTGACTAGACACGTGAATTGTAAATAAAAGTTGATTGTATTGCGCTTTGATGAACACAAAATCCTCGTTCAACTTGAAATGGCCATTGAATTTATTTGATAAATATGAAAGATGTAGCATGTCAAATTTATATCCGATCATCAAGCACTTTTTTCCACGAAAATATCTTCAATCACGAACTTCCACCGCTTGTTCACCAATCTGAGTCGAATCAAGAGATGTGCTTGAAATCTGTGAAGTATGGCTCGTAACATTTCGTTTGGTAATTGGTTGATGAAGTCTCGTTCGCCAAGATCGAGTTGGAGTAGGTGATTCAACTTGGAAACATACGAACCCATTTTTGTTGTGGTTTTGATCTGAAAATAAAAACTGGTCATACATAAATGAAAATATTATATTAACGTATTGTAGGTTCTAACTTACCAACAATGAGCTCAAAAGTTTTGTCAAGAAAAGACAAAATAATAGAAGACAGAATTCAAACAAGTTTGATACAAAACGGCAAAAAAACAAAACAAGATCAAACCCTACGAGCGAGCGAGTGCACGAAAGAAGACAAATTCTACCAAAACAAACAAAACAGCTCAAAACAATTAGTGCGCATGCGTATCAATTGTTTTTTCTTCACACAAACACAGAGCTAAAAAACCTGACCAAAATATTGGACAGAGCCTTCTTATGTCCATTATCCCAGAGTAAATAATTCAAATAAATTCCATTTTTTAACAATTTATGAGATTAATTAGATTTTAAATAAAGTTTTAATATTAAATTAATTTGTCTAAAAGTAACTCAAGATACAAAATTTTCAGCTGGTATTCATTGTGGGAAAGAATCCATCAACACAATTTTGATAACTGATCAGTTCACAAATTAATAAATTGACACTCACTGGAATATCTAAATTTGTATTTGTTCATGCGGGCTAATGTATTTCTTACTAATCGTACACTTTGTATTGATCATTCAGTCTCATTCTGCATTTTGTCTGTGTTTGTTTGTTGATAGAATAGGATGTAAGCTGTTTTGTGAGCTGCTTCATTGTTCCCTACTGGACTGATGTCATGACATTTAGGTCATCGAATTTGTGCCATGAATTATCTCGATCTAAATTTCGACAAAACGCTACATAATGACCTTGGGCCATTGATTGTCCGACATGTTCAACAATGGCATATAGATTATATGAAACGTTCGGCTGTTCAGCACAATCAATCGATAAGCCATCAATAGGGTAGTGAACAAAGTTGGTTAGTTTACGAGTGAGACCATTCGAGAGCAATTCAAATCTGTCATAGGAAATATATACATTGGATTACGATTTAGATTGCAATATTTGAAATGTACCTCTTAAGATGTATTACAAGAATTTGTGGTAGTGAGATCAGCGAGATCCATTTTGAAGCTTCGATTTGACTGCACTTTGGACAGTTCCAAACGAAATTTTCCTTAGCTTTGTATTGCTTGATGCAATTGTCTATTGTGCTGTTGGCTGTCGGAATTGATAATGACAGACAATTGAATGGCTCGTAGGATCGTGAGATATAGTCACAATGGTCGCATTTTGTTGTCGACACATGTAATCCGTCGAATAGATCGCTAATGATAGATCTATTTTGCATCTTATGATACGCCCAAAATATTTTTGTCCCATCTTCAATAGAAAGGTCCGAGTAGTTGTTCGATTGGTTAACAGGATGCAGGCTAGAATTTAGCTCCGAATGAAGTATTTCCAAGAGTTTCACTAAAAATTCGTGAGCTTCTTCCTGGTTTCCCCTTGTAAATTCGGGCATGTGCAGAAAAATAAAGTTTACGACAGAATTTGGCGAAATGGGTTTTAGTTTGGATGGAACTTTCATGTTCTTGAACAATTGGATCAGTTCAGTTAAAAACTTGCTGTTGTTGCCATTCATATCTTCAGATAGGAGATTTTCTGATAAAGCACTAGTTTGCTGAAGACATTGATGAAACAGGTGTTTCCAAGATTATATAAACCTGGGTGGGTTGGTGCTGAATTGAAAAAATTGAGACAAATTTTTAATGACGAATAATGAAAGTGGTTTGTACTTGAGGGTAGAAGTGGAGATGAATTGGTGGATTGGAATTGACGATTGAAAGTTTGTTTTAATTGTTTGAATTATATTGAATGTGATTACTAGTTAGATAACATTTTTCATCTGAATTAGAAAAAATTATTCAACTTAAAACGAAAAAGAATCAAAAATGTCCAATTGGGCATGAAGTGGTTAATATAAAAGTAACGTACTGTATGAACAGGTCTGACAGGCAGAAGAGAAGTTGTTTTGCTGTGTGACTAGACACAGCTGTGCGAGTGACTTTCGTGTGTGTTTGTTTGTGTTTCTATTTGTTGATTTCACGATCTGCCTTCTTTTTCTCCTTTTTCCCTTTTATTTTTGGTTACTATCCATTCTCGTGTGACATTCTTATCAACATCTTTACTGCATGATGGCCATGCACGTGAACTTTTTACCTCCCGAACTGCTGTGTGCCATCTTTTGTCTTTTACCCATTCGTGATCTACTTCGTGCTGGACGTGTTTGCACTAAATGGTACAAAGCTCGTCAATCTGCTGGCTGGAAAGTGCACAAATTGACTCTCGTGATCGGTGGCAAGTTGTACGGCTATCCTGACTTTACCGTTGGATTTAGAGGTTATGACATTCTAAAGGACGACGGCAGTTTCATGTTCCCTAAAGCCGAGTATCCCACCTTTCACTTTGTCCACTTCAAATGGCTCGACCTGACCGGCCTGATTCGGCTGACTGTCCTCTTGCCGAATGTGTCCACGCTCGAGATTGCTTGTCGGCACAGCTCAATGTACGAACTGTGTGCTGTCACCATTCTGCTACGACTCTGGCAAACCAAACTGGTGTCACTCAAGTTCGCGCCCGTCTTTGATGGTCGTAGTCTACGGAATGTCGAATATTTTTTCCACAAAATTCCCACCCAAATCTCAGTACCACTAATCGAGGCAATCAATTCACTGTCAGCACTCAAACATCTATCTCTCCTCTTCCGAAACATATATTTTAGTGGTTTCCGCGAAATTCCAACGGTACAACTCGATCTGCCCATTCTCGCTCAACTCGATCAGTTCTGTTTCAGTTCGGCCGATCGAACCGATGTTCTGTTTGACTCTCTACGTGATCATACCGTCGCCAATCCTCGACTTTGTATCCGTCTAGACTCGCACTTGAATTGGCGTGATCAACAGCTGAATCAGTACCGACGAATTGCGCCACAATTTGAGATGATCTATAATGGTTTCTGTCTTTTTCGACTCACCGAGCTCGAGGACCTTTGCTCTCATTTCACCAGCCTCACCGCGCTCAAACTCAGCATTCAATATGCTGCTATCTCCATTCGGAATTTGTTCTCCAACTTGGCCAAATTGACTCAACTAGTCCATCTAGGGCTTTGCATCACGCTCGGAGTTGGTGAAGGCGATGAAATCGAAGAAGGTGAAGATCGTCAAGATCCAGTACCACTTGCTCGTCTTGTTTCACTCAAATCTCTTTGGCTGTATGCTCAAACTCACAGGCACGACAATCTCTCACTGCTCAACATTCCCATGACTATGCCCAATTTGCAGGTCATCGATGTGTTCATTAGTGGACCGCCGGACTATCGTTGTGATCAATGTGCCATTGACGGTTAGCCTGAGAAGGTGGAGCTGAAGAGTTGTCTCTCTCAGACGATGTTGCCATTGCGCCACTGCACTCAACTCCACTCCATTACCTTCTCTAGCTATCATAATGGACGTTTTTCCTTGAAGAATGTCACTCTAGCCGACTTGAGTCGACCTTTGATTTTTGAGTGATGCGTTTGATCTCAATTTATTTCTCTCGTATGTAACATTAGCACACACTTTGTAATTAATGTAACTTTATTTGAATATAATAAAACGATTCCTTGATAAATAGCACGTTGCGATGGACTTAAAGCCAACAGGACGGCCCATTCCGAAGGACTTGTCTTGACGAGTGGGGGAGACAATAAGTTTACAAAATGCAAACTAACCAAATAAAGTCACAGTTTATTTTTGTTTTCGAAATGAACGTTTCTAAAATCCAAATAATGTTTGTCGATTCTTTAATTTTTAAATTCTCACATTGCATTATTCAGTTTGGCTTTCTAGATTATTAGATTTCGAAAAAAAATTATTATTTCGTGTGCATCTAAACCAATATTGAAAATGAATGTATCCGATGGAAAGTGTAAAATGGTAACATTTGATTTAGTGTCCTTGGTGTAATTGGGTTCACCCAAAAGACATTTCTTTTTACAGTTCAAGTCACATTGACTTGACTACATGCGAATTTTTGGTTTTTCATTAATAAATAAACGCTGAATCATCAATTTTCAATGGCTCGTGTTTAGGTTTGTAATCTAAATCAAGATACATCAATATTTAAAATTAGCAATTCTTGAAAATTCAAAAATAACTACTTTTAGTTAACGTTTCTATTTTTCAATTGTTTTAATTTGGTTTCCAAATTCCATACCTTCTCCTTTATGAATTAAAATAGTAACAATTTAGTTTTTAAAACGGTAGATTACTTTTGTTTATTTATTATTTCTGTAGTAATTTCAAATTTTAAATTTAAATTGCATTAGCATCTATAGATATTTTTAGTTCTGAGTTCTGTGGTGCAATATATAAATCATGAAGACAGACATGAACATATCTCTCGAATCTCTTTTTCCTCTTGACCAACTACATCCCATAGACACGACCAAACATGCGAACCATCAAACTGTGCAATATATAAATCATGAAGACAGTCATGAACATATCTCTCGAATCTCTTTTTCCTCTTGACCAACTACATCCCATAGACACAGGCAAACATGCGAACCATCAAACTGTGCAATATATAAATCATGAAGACAGTCATGAACATATCTCTCGAATCTCTTTTTCCTCTTGACCAACTACATCCCATAGACACGAGGCAAACATGCGAACCATCAACAACAACAACGCCCGCCTGTGTACACTACACTCGCCGCCTTATGCCATTTGGCACCTTTTTCTTGTTTGCTTTTTCTTTGCCCTCTTCTATCGCTTTCGCCATCTCCAGAATCTAGGATTGGGGTGAATCCTAGGGTGGTTTCCAGCCTCTCGTCAGAACCGGTGTTTCTGTTTGAAGCCTTCACCTGAGTCCCGTTTCACCGTTATCCCAATGTCTACCAGTGGCCGCGGTCGAGGAGTGGGAATTCCCACATTAAGATCTCTATCAGCAATCCCTGGTCAGCCCTCAAGCTCCAATCTACCCATCGACCTCAACTGTGAGATTACCGAATCCGAATCGAACCAGCCCTTTTGTATCTACTCAAGTTCGGTCTTGAATCTTTCCGAAAATAGACCACTGGAAATCCCTTCTGGGTCGTCTTATTCTGCATCTATCGAGAAATTTCTCAGCGCTAACGACCACCTAGAGCTTAACTTTCAACATGATTGCAGTTTGGGCAAAATCATCGAACAAATCTGCAGTATACCAGACAAGGTGGCCAAAACATACCTAAACACAAGAAAAGCTGATCTTCTTAGCGCAATACTAAGTCTATCCGAATCAATCGACACCGGAAATACCCGCAGTCAAGTGGATCCTATCGATACTTCAACTTTGAACCCAGTGCTGATTAAAGACAACACTGAACTTGACCAACAAGTGGACGATCTCGTGCAAGCCATCTCAGGTGCTCCTCCTCTTGCAATGTCAAATGGTGAGAAAATGGATTTACTTAAGAAACTGTTTGGAGTTGCTGCTTTTGCCAAGGTATCGAATCAAGGTCAAACTCCTCTCACAATTCTACTCATCGATCAGCTGAGTCTGATGCAAACCATGATCACCTCCCTTGCCAATGAAACCACTGAGTTGAAGAAAACAGTTATGGAACTGCACGAACAGAACAGTAAGCTCACCGAACAGATTAGCAGTATTTGTGCAGAGCATCAACCCCGGCCATCCCGAAAGGTACCTTCAGAAGCAGAATCAAGTGAACAAACTGTCCCGAAAGTGCTTTCCTTAGGACCTGTCTCTCAAAGCCCTCCAAGTCCATCTTCTTTCGTTAATGCAGCCTCCAACGGCCGGAACCATAAACAACAAATTGCTTCAAATCCAGCGTTCAACGTTCAAACAGCGACTTCCAGCAAAGTGACCAGTAAGTCCAGGAATCTGTCTTCCAGAACACCAAGAAAGACCAAACCTAAGAAAGTGATTCCGACCCTAAGGATTAAGCCAGTGGATCCCAAAACAAACCTAAAAGATCTTCTCAAGGATGTGTCCATGCCCGTCGATGTCAACCTGGTGAACGCAAAGGACTTATCAGATGGGTCGAGGATTCTCTATTCACACGACCGTGAAAGCCTCTCAAAACTGTTTGCAGAAAACGACAAAGTTAAGGTAGTGGAACAGACCAAGTTCCAACCGAGAATAAAAGTCTTGTTTGTACCGAAAGATATTTCCGACTCAGAAGTCATATCAGCCCTGAAAGCGTCAAACGCTAGATTCCTCTGCAAGCGAACCGCCAGAACGGGCGACTCCAATCACGTGACATTCGAGGTCGACTCGGAATCCTTCAAAAAGCTCAAGAACAAGAAAGTTTTCCTGTCAGACTGGACATCGTGCCGCGTGGTCGAATGCCTTGACCCTCCCTTTTGCACAAACTGTTTGATCCCTGGACATAACGTCAACAACTGCTTCCACGCCAAGAGTGACTCACCAATTTGCGGGCGATGTAACCAAACTGGCCACGCAATTAAGGACTGCCAATCGAATCCACCGTGTTGCGCGAACTGCACGCGGAAAGGTAGCCGCGATGCCAAGCATTCGACCTTCGACCCTAAATGCCCAGAATATATCCGATACGTCGATTGGCGGAAAAAGAACACCGACTATGGCCAATGAACCAAGTGGTGCTTTCTTCACGTCCAACAACAACCAAACAAGACAAGAAACACGCAATGATCGAGTGAATTATTCATACTTCACCCAGTGCAATTACTGCCAAGAAGGGTCCTCTTGCACCCACTACTCATCCATCATCATCGAACCTAAACTAAAGAAGGAGGAACGACGACCAACACAGTTCAAGTGTATCAAGTGCGAGGAAGTTCCTCCCAGTGCTAAACAACTTGTTGCACATCTCCTCGACAAACACTCCATCAAAACTACATTCAGATGTGTCAAGTGCAAGCGCACCAACTTTAGAAGTTTCAGGAGCGTAACGGGACACCAACAGCACTGCGACAATAACATTCCAATGTCCACCCCGAAAGAATCCCAACGATTTCAGCCATCTGAATCGCGCCCGACGCTAGCAAAAGGATTCTGGTCCGACATTGTGAACATATTCGACGCTAAACTTCGTTTGATAGCCGTTAAACTCTTCTTCGGACAAGCGACGATTGACCAACTTTGGTACGAAGTAGTTCGAATCGTCGGTAAAAAGAGGCGAAGGATCCGAAGAAGAAGAAACGAAGCAAGCCAACCAACACCATCTGATCAGTCCCACACCCTACAGGAGGACTGGGCTAAAGATCCCAAGAAAGTGTGGAGCAACCTGATCCGTGGTGAAGTGCACGCCGAATTGGACCTTAATGATGCGTATCATCACTTTAACGAGATCTTCAGTCGAAGCTCACCCAACCTTCTCGAACCAATCCAAGTCAACACGCCAGAGTCAATTAGCATCCTCGACTACATTGACCACAAAGACATCTCCTACCATCTGCGGGCAAAGAAGAAGTCTTCTCCCGGAATTGACGGAATACGTGCGACCGATCTGCTATACCATCTGCACATAGTCAAGGTGATGCTTAACGCATGCTTATGGACACAAGACATTCCCGACGACTGGAGGAAGTTGACTACTTCGCTCATTCCCAAAAAAGTGTCCACTAACCCGGCCGACTACCGTCCCATCACGGTCGGTTCGATCGCTTACCGTACCCTCACAGCCATCTTAGCCCGACGACTGCAAGACCAACTTGAACCGCATCCATGTCAGAAAGGCTTTCTACCGATGGATGGCACTCACGAAGCAATCACCTTCTGCCGTTATCTATCACATCAAAAGGTCACCATCGCTGGTATTGATGTTTCGAAGGCCTTTGACTCCGTTAGCCAAGAATCCATCTTCGCAATCTGTAAAGCAAACGGAATGAAGCAAGGTGACATTAATCTCCTGCGGAATATGTACCGTGACGGTCAAACCATATTGAAGTTCCAGGACAAGAGGTCAAGGAAGATTTGGATCAGGAGAGGCGTGAAACAAGGCTGTCCCTTGAGCCCGATCCTATTCAATTTGGTGATCGACCAGTTGCTCCGAACCTTAGATCTATCTCACATGGGCTTTCCAATCGACGGGCGAATCCTCCGATGCCTTGCGTTTGCCGATGATTCCCTTCTGGCAGGAAAGAGTGCGCAAGAGATTGAGGTGCTGGCAGCCATTTCGATTGAGTTCTACCGCAAAGTTGGACTGAAGATTAACGCCTTAAAAACTGTCCTCTTTGGGTCTAGCGAGCAAGTCTCAATCGATGGCGAATCGATCGACCCAGTGATCTCCTTTCGTTATCTGGGCGCGATTATTGACGAAGATGATAGCCACCGATTCAAATCTACCGACATTTGCTTCAAGCTGCATCGAATCACATCAACTGTTCTTTCCCCTGCCCAGAAGTTATACTTGATAAAGAACCATCTGATCCCTGAGACGATTCACCGTTTGGTTCACGAGAAATCTCTAGCATCAACTCTCGGTGAAATTGATTGTCGTATCCGAAAAGCTTTGAAATGTATCCTCTCACTCTCACCGCAAACCCCTACCTCATTTTTCTACCTCTCTAACAAGCTTGGTGGTCTCGCACTTCCCCAACTACGTTACGATGTTCCAAGAATCGCACTGAACCGCATGAACAGGCTAGCGCAGTCGAACTCGTGGTTTGTGCGTGCAATGACCAAATCAAAGTGGTTCCAAGGTGAAATCTCTCGAATCAATCGTCTGTGTCCAGCAGCGAACAACAACCAACAGCGATTGTTGAGAGATATTCGAAAAATAAACGATGGTCATATTAACTTCTTGATCGGTGGCTCAATCGTCAACAAGCACCTCTCCGGAATGACCGATCTTCAAGAAGATAAAAAGAGAAAATTGTTGCAGATTCGAGGTGGCGCTCTCATCGACAGGGAGGAGTACTGCCTTCACTGCCAAATGCCAAAATCTATGTTCCATATATTGAACATATGCAAACTGTCCTTACCAGATCAAGATGCTCGACATGACCGCATATTAGACCGAATTGAATCTCATCTACGATCACACTATCTGTCATGCTATCGGGAACAGCGAATTTATTTCGAGGAATTGGATGTCCCGGGTGAGCGCACCGATGCAAGCGGACGAAAGTATCTCATTCCCGATTTAATACTAGTCAGGCCCGATCGCAAAACCGCATATTGCCTTGATGTTGGTGTCAGCTATGAGTTCAAGGCCAATAGTTTGGACAACTACGACAAGACCAAGCGAGATAAGTACACTCGAATCGAGGCCAACATTATCGAGTGGATCCATCAACAAGACCATACCCACGTCACTCATCTCCTGGTCTACGGACTCATTTTTGGTTCTCGCGGGGCAATTCACAATGTTTGTCTGAACCTTCTGAAGGACACCTTCCGAATGCCTCCACGAGTAATTGAAAACTTGATGATCGACTGCGCCTGTGATTCACATGACATGGTAATCAAGTTCCGTAACTGGGATCCTCCCATTACCTAACAAGCTTTATATTCCTACTTTCGGAATAACTTATTTGTATATATCTAATTCTGTACATATTTTCTACAATATTCTTTCTACTATAGCTTTCACTCTTTTCTATCCTACATGTATTTCTTTTTTATTATTAAAAGTTGACCATATATAAAAAATAATATATGTCTCGAATCTCTTTGTCCTCTTGACCAACTACATCCCATAGACACAGGCAAACATGCGAACCATCAAACTGTGCAATATATAAATCATGAAGACAGTCATGAACATATCTCTCGAATCTCTTTTCCCTCTTGACCAACTACATCCCATAGACACAGGCAAACATGCGAACCATCAAACTGTGCAATATATAAATCATGAAGACAGTCATGAACATATCTCTCGAATCTCTTTTCCCTCTTGACCAACTACATCCCATAGACACAGGCAAACATGCGAACCATCAAACTGTGCAATATATAAATCATGAAGACAGTCATGAACATATCTCTCGAATCTCTCTTTCCTCTTGACCAACTACATCCCATAGACACAGGCAAACATGCGAACCATCAAACTGTGCAATATATAAATCATGAAGACAGTCATGAACATATCTCTCGAATCTCTCTTTCCTCTTGACCAACTACATCCCATAGACACAGGCAAACATGCGAACCATCAAACTGTGCAATATATAAATCATGAAGACAGTCATGAACATATGTCTCGAATCTCTTTGTCCTCTTGACCAACTACATCCCATAGACACGAAGCAAACATGCGAACCATCAAACTGTGCAATATATAAATCATGAAGACAGTCATGAACATATCTCTCGAATCTCTTTTTCCTCTTGACCAACTACATCCCATAGACACGAGGCAAACATGCGAACCATCAAACTGTGCAATATATAAATCATGAAGACAGTCATGAACATATCTCTCGAATCTCTCTTTCCTCTTGACCAACTACATCCCATAGACACAGGCAAACATGCGAACCATCAAACTGTGCAATATATAAATCATGAAGACAGTCATGAACATATCTCTCGAATCTCTTTGTCCTCTTGTGGGACTCAACAACATTGTGGTATTGGACTTCGATTTGATGGTACATTTCAGTTCTGATTCGATTTACTGTCTCAAGTATCTCAAGACACTTCTTGTGGAATTGTTTCCTTCGGTGGAGCAACTTTTCATCAATTTTGGTTGGTCCAAATTTGCCTTTTACGATATTCTCACTTTGTGGCCAGCACAACAGATCATCGCTTTATCACTTGAATTCCGTTGTAATTCTACTGAATTGCCTTCACTTGCCGCTCGCATCAATTTGTTCACTTCTTTGAAGCAACTTGGTTTCTGTGGTCATTTCTCACAAATACTTCCAATGATAACACCAACTTTGGCTCGTCTAGAGCAGATCGCATGGAATGTAGATCGTAGTGACAAGTCCAACCGCCAAGATTTCAACCAATTGGCCAGAAACCTTGCACCCAACTGCACTCGACTCTTGTTCAAAGATTTTCATTTTGTCACCAACGATGGTCATCAATTGCGCACTATTATTAATCCTCAAATATTTGCTCAACTTACTCACCTTAATTTGAAAATGTTTGATACACATCGTGTTGACCAAGTTGTGAGATTGATTTGCGAAGAATCCACTTGTTTGAAAGTGCTGTGTATTATGTGTAATCACTATTGCTCATTCGTAAGTAGTTGCAATTTGCAATTATTTATTTATGTATTTTTATATTTAAAACAGACCAATTTGACCACTCCCACCCTGATGATGCTAAGCCAACTGGTCCACTTGATCAAACTTGAACTTTTTAGCATCAACCTGGATTTTGCCTCACTGGAAGTGGCTTCTCGTGAGCGCCGTTTGGTTCCACTCTCAACCGTACAGCAGTGCACACTTGCTATTGGCAATTTCAGCTCACAAATGGACAACATTGGACCCGTGAATGGCAACCGATTCACTCATGTACTGCCTTCTTGCCCAATGTTGAATCTCTGCACATTGGTCTGGTCGATAAAGTTTATTCTGGTCGTAGCTACTTTAGGCAGTTGGCCGGTCTCGAACAGTATTGGAATCGATTTCCGAAATTGAGGGAGCCCAAATTTTCGAAGCCATACAAATTCTATTGGACTGAGTACTGATAAGGCGCATCATCAACTAATTGTCATTGTCGTTGATCACTTTTGTGCATTTGCGGATTTACTGCAGTATATGACAGATTATTCTTCAATTTTAACATTATGAAACGCGTTACCCAACCAATTTTGTATTTCTTTAATCCACATTTACTTTACTCATTGTAATTTTGATTCTGTCTTATAAAATGTACAAACACTTATGATAATATAAACATTTTTGTACTCTTACGTTTAAGTTGTATTCAATTTTGATAATAATGTTGACATAAAAAAAAATATAACATTCTTTGTGAATTCGTCACTTTTAGTGAAAATGTGTAAAGCAGCTGTTTTGATGTATTATTCAAAATGTGTGTTGTTCTTGGTTGTTGAACTTTTGAATTTCCAAAACCATTAAAATGAACTCAAACTCGAGCCAACCAGAATTTTGACAGTCAATATAAATCTATTTCTGCATTCTATTTAATTTGATTTAGTTAAAATACAAGCAATGAAGCATGTACCTTGGCTTACGTCGGTGAGCGGTGCAGTGGCTTGGCTTGCTTTGTCACTGGGGCATTGCAAGTTAGGCAGCATCGTGTCGTGTGACGGACTGTGACGGTGACCACCACAAACAACAACCATCTCAGCACATAGGAAAAGTGTCATTTTGAACGACCCAGGTAATTCTCAAACTGTCATTAATTGAGTATAGAAAAGTTGTTCCCCCAAACCGTGTGACCACCGAGCCCAAGCATCTCAGCACATAGAGAAAAGTGTCATTTTGAACAACCCAGGTAATTCTCAAACTGTGGCCAATTGAGTATAGAAAAGTTGTTCCCCCAAACCGTGTGACCACCGAGCCCAAGCATCTCAGCACATAGTGAAAAGTGTCATTTTGAACGACCCAGGTAATTCTCAAACTGTCATTAATTGAGTATAGAAAAGTTGTTCCCCCAAACCGTGTGACCACCGAGTCCAAGCATCTCAGCACATAGAGAAAAGTGTCATTTTGAAATAAATAGTTAATTAATTATAACATTTAAATATGTAATTTGTAATATGAAATCATAAAAAAATAGTAACGTCATTTGTGAACATATGCGTCTGTATGTGACTCACTTACAATGTAAACACGCGAGTGAGAGAGTTCAGTCAGCAGCCTTTGTTCTTGTTTTTATTTTGTATTTGTATATGTCAGAGTATTTATTGGTTTAAATATATAATTTATACATACATTTTAAGTAGTTTTAAAGGTATATTTTAAATTTTAATAAACATCATTTTCCAGAATCAAAATTTTATTTTTTTGATCAATTTAATAAATAACTATTTTTCAAATTTTAAATTTTATTTTCATGATCAAATTATTAAGGAGGGACACGACGTTGCTAAAATATGCGAATGATTCCTATGATTTAAACGGGAAAAAGTATTGTACCTTTTTCTCCAGAACCAATTACCCGATTTTTGTATAATATAGCTTAAATTAAAGGTAAAGATGTAATCTACAAAATTGACTAACTGAAATTTTCATATTTTTTTAATCCGACAGTGAGAGGATCTCTGACAGGAGATACAAAACTGAAAAATTCTTGTTTTTATCAAATTTGTAACTTGCTGAACTCGTGTATTTTTAATTTAGCTTAAACTGAAAAATTCAGTTAGTCAATTCTGTAGTTTACATCTTTACCTTTAATTTAAGCTATATTAGACAAAAATCGGGTAATTGGTTCTGGAGAAAAAGGTACAATACTTTTTCCCGTTTAAATCATAGGAATCATTCGCATATTTTAGCAACGTCGTGTCCCTCCTTAAGGCGAACGTGATTTGAGTTTGATATGAAAAAATGGTTATTATTGTTATTTTTAAATATTGCAGTAAAACACTGATTACAAAGTTAAAATTTTTTTAAACAAAAGTATTTTCTCAATTTGACTCAATTTCACCAATCCAGCCAACTCACAAAATGTTTCAACACACACAACAGTTGTAAAGTTTCAAAGGTCTTCGTTCCAAAGTTGTAGTAGTTGTTGTAGAGCTAAAAAGGTCAACCGAAAGATTGTTCAATGTTTCTTTTAAAAAGAGTCATGCCCAACTCGGCCCTACACAAAGGCCATATTTTTATGCAGGTCCCACATGGACAAGTGAGGTACCAAATTAAAGGTTATGACCTCTAGAATCATTTGGTAAAAAATTTCAGACTGATCCGAGCTAATTTACGGGAAATATCCACAAAAGAAGTTTAATATATTTCAGTAGAGTAACGTCCTATGTGGATGGGTCATATTATGCACATCTAACACATTGCTATGCTAAAAATGGCGACCTCGGATCATTCTGGAAATTTCGCAAAATGATTCTAGAGATCACAACCTTTAATTTTGTACCTCGCATGTCCATAAGGGACCTGCATAAAATATGGCCTCTGTGTAGGGCAGATTTTTAACGCATTTGGGCCTGACTCTTTGTTTTAAATCAAAAAAATCTTGACATTAACACTGAATTTTGTCCAACAGAGATTAATTTGACCAATTCTAGATAATTGTGGATTCTTGCAAAGATGACTATTGTTGGAACGATACAATTCAAAAGAGACTGATTGAGACCTAATTTTCATAATTCAATCAATTGCTGATTTTTTGTTAGATTGATTACTATTGTTATAGGTATCCAAAATTGTCTATATACAGACACATTTTGCTCTTGCAATTGTAATTCATGCACCCTCTCTTGTGATTACACTGCAACCACCAACTTCACCACCAACTACCAATACGACGAAATGGCTTTTTCAAATCTCACGCAGTTGAAAGTATCCCTGGTGAAATCCTTGTCAACCCGCGAGAAGCTTTTGCGCAAATTGAAGAAAGTCAACTATCAGATTTGAGATCTTGCTAGGGGTGATTTAGTAGCCCACATTAACATCCCAAGTGGAAAGGAGACCCCTAAAGTTGCCCTAAAAAACTACTAAAGCTAAAAATAGTAGCTAAATAGGGCTACTTTAGGGCAACCCACTAATATTAGTAGGAGAATTGACGTTGGCTACTAATCTGCTACTAATATTTTTAAGATTGATTCATATGATCATTCGAATGACTAATGCTATTAATAATTGGTATTTGATAATATATGACATTACAAAGTTACATTTTATTAATAATGAAATAGATAATTGTAATTATTAAATGCTTTGATCAAATGTGACGATTAAACAAATCAAACAGTATGAATTTGTATTCATTTACATTAGTATTCTTTTGCAAAGATATTCGAGAATAGGGACACTCGACTTCTTGTAATGTAATAATTTGCAAATTAGAAGATAATTCTTTAGTATATTTAATGTGTTCAAAATGTAAATCGTTGGTTACGTTATACTTCAGTAGATTAGTATGTTCAAAACAAAATATGTAGACATTTTCATCAATTTGAATGATATTTTCAATAACATAATATTTTCCGGATTTGCTTTTAACGAATTGATTATTTGTACTTGCGAGAAGCTTACTGTTACGTTGATTATAGTTGTTAGAACAAATATAAAAATTTCCGATAGAGACTTTGTCGACTTTTTGAACAACTTTGTCACTATCCATTAGTTGGCCTCGATATTCACTTAACAATGATGATTCATTTGCATTTAATTGATAATTTTCGGATGACTTCAAAACAGGCTCGATTTCATTTCGATTGAGCAGGAAAGAATAGAATCTTTCTAAAATCTGCTTGAATTCGGCAGTATGTTTTGCCAAATTTGACAAAATGTTGACAATAATCGATTGAGACATTATAGACTTGTTCATAACTTGTTCAGACACTTTAGTCGCGGTCATGGCCTTATTCGCGATTTTACCAATAACATCTTCCACCTGATAAGCAGAATTCGTAATCAGTGGACCAAACTTTCTTGTCACTTCTGGCAAATGCATCAACATGTGGATATTATATTTATGCATCTCAGCGGGGTAAATCGAAGTATATTTTGAAATAAAAACAATGATCAAATTCTTGACCGAATCAATTTGACTTTGTGAAACTCTTCGGCTACTTAAAGTTGCAATAATATAAGAAAGAAGCTTGAAAAGTTCAAATTCATCATCGGGCAAAATGTCCTCAAATGTGACGACACCATAATAAAGAAGATTTTTAATTTCGATCGATTTCATTTTACCGGTAAAATCTGTTGTCATTTGTCGAAGAATGTTGGCAGGAAACTTTATCATTTGAATTCGGTTATTGAGTAATTTGATTGAATCATCACTGAGTTCATGGAGACCGTTTTTTGCGTTTGCCAACCCAATTATCGATCATCAATTTCACAGTGCCAAGAAATTGGCTGTGCATAAACTCGGGTGGCATAAATGAAACAATATCCAAGTATGGCAATTTCAAAAGAGGAGTTAAACCTTTGAGAAAATGATAATATAATAAAATTAATACAATTTAAATTATTGAAATTAAGTTGTACCTTTTATTCCTTCAATGTTGACATCTTTTGCCCTTCTTACTTCATTTCAGTTGACATTCATTACGCAAGAAAACTAAGTAAATTTTAATTAATTAAATTTTTTTATTATTAATAAATGAATCACCAAAATTTACGATAACCAATGTTCATAATTGCTTCTTTAATATCACGAAATAGAATATATATGAAAAGTAAATCGACAAATAAACATGTTAAAACTAAAATCAAAATTTCGTGTGAATTTGGTGCGTTTGAATCGTAGTTCAAATTTTGATTTGTGTTTAAAAGGAAAGCATTCGAGTTGTTTTGAACAACCATTTTTAAAACAAAAAATCAATAACATTTTCGGTGCAATAGTTCGGTTGATTCATTTTATTATGTAGATTTTATGAACAATCAAATCACTTATGGCAAATGTGAATTCAGAAATGAAATTTAACTTTGAATGCGCACTAGTGATCCTCTCCATCAACCTCAAACCCAATGTCGAGTTCAAGATGCTCCAAATGGAAACAAGAAAAAAAACAAACTAGTCGAAAAATACAACTCAAATGGAACAGTCAGTGAAGTGATTGAAGCTGAGGTAAAGTAATTTTTGTGGTAAGTCTGTAAATTTATTTGAAATTCCGTCACCAATTCATGTACAAATGCCAATTGAATTACACGATGATATTTTTGAGTTATGAATCGTAAAATGCCATTTACGTTTGTCATAAAACAAATGATATCACTCAGATATTGGTGAGCTTTGTCATGGCTTTGTGTAAAATTAGAATTTCAAAAGCTTTTACAAAAATTATTTGATTGATTTAAATAAACCATTTGTTAATTTATTTCAAAGTTGATCCGAATAGATTCAGGTGCATCGTAGTTGTCTAATGATAAACTTTCGATATTATCTCAAAAATGACAAATTGAACTTTGAATATGATTGTTTTTGTTTATTTTGTGTTTTTGCACGCCCTCTATCTGTTGATTGTCAGTGCGTGGCAAAAGATTTACATTTGTTATCTGGTCAATGTTACTATCAGTAATCAACACTGACACATTATCTTTAACCAAATTCAACTATTGATTAAAGTGGTTACGTCTTCTGTGAATGGTCAGCCTCATGCGTTTGTTGATGGTTTGTTTGTCAGTCAGCGTGTTGTTGTTTCTCTCCTATGTGTACTTTTGCTGTGTTCACAATCTACTTTTTTCAAACCATTTTGTCGTGAATCCTGTGACTTGCTGTTTGACTTTCAAAATGAGCACTACTCTGCTGAAACTCACCTGGACTATTGATCAGTTCCAAAGTCACACCGCAATAGGCGATTGGATTGATTCGCCTAACTTTGAGCCGTCTAACAGATATCAAATAAGACTTCGTTTGTATCCAAATGGATTTCCTGGTACATCTAATGGCGTCAACATCTTAATGTGCTTTTCATCCTGCAAGTTTCTTGAGATGAATGTTTTGTACAAATTTTCTTTGGTCAATTCTCAAGGGAAACAAGTACACACCAAAGGTAAATATTTAACAGTTTGGTATTTAGTTTTATATTTATTCGTTAATTTTTTAGAAAACAAGGGAAATTTTCACAAAGATTCATGCTTTGGATTCCCAGAATATATTCGCCGAGATTATCTTATGGATAGAGCAGGAGAATTATTGCCTGAGGGTAAACTTGTGATTTATTGTGAGGTATGTGAATTATTTTCAAAATTGAATTTTGAACTCAGCTTTTACTATTAATTTTCTAGCTTTACATCAGTCCAATTGAAATTCAAGCTCTGCCCATTCACGTGAACAACAAACTTGTGCACGATTACGCAAAATTGTTGGAAAACTCGAAATTTCATGATGTCATTTTGTCTTTTGGGGAAAAAGAACTGAAAGCTCACAAGAACATTCTCTCGGCTCGATCGCCAGTGTTCGAAGCCATGTTCTCACACGACTTGTCCGAAACCCGTCAGAATCGAGTGACCATCGAAGATGTGTCTGTGGATGTGTTTGAAGTGCTACTCAAGTACATCTACACGGGACAAGTCGAGTTGGATGAAACATTTGCTGCTGACTTGTTGGTTGCCTCAGATAAGGTACAGTTCTGGTGTGTGTAATTTAATTTTAATTTTATTTTAGTACGCACTTGAGAATCTCAAGTCTCAATGCGAGCAATGGATTTGTTGCCAACTTGAGAATGATCAGACTCAGTCACACGTTTCGTCGATTGTTGATTTGCTGATGATGGCTGACTTGCAGAATGCGAAACTATTAAAGGCTGAATCAACCAAGTACATTGTTCGGTGAGTTGTTCAAGTAATTTATTAAGTAATTGTTTTTTAATTACATTTTATTAAATCCTACAGAAACTCAACTTTGGTCATCTTCACCGTCAAGTGGACCGAATTGATGCAAACCAAACCCAAACTGTTCAATGAGGTGTTCAATTTGATGGCTCAGAAGTTGAATACTACTAATTTAATGGATGATTTGGAATTTGAGTAATTTATCACTGCCTTGAATGTTTTTACATTGTACGATTTCTAAAATTTTAATGATACATTAAAAAATCATTAATTTTCAGTCCTTGTTCATCATTTATTTGAGATATGATTGTTTATTTTGAATATTTAAAAATCCCAAAATCACACAGTCCCATAAAGTGTTTGCCACACAGTTACATTGAATCACTCTACTTTGAACCTGCGAATATAAAATAAAACTTCGATTGAGGAGAAAATTATGATTAAAATTATGAAAAAAAGTTAACTTTTTTGCTGCATTCTATGTCCTGCAATTTGACTCAGATGAACATTTTGATTATTTAACAGGTAAATTTAAAAAAATATCTTTGTTTATCTTTTGACCAAAATATTAGTTCAATTATAAACAAAAATAAGTGAGCAAAATATTACATAAAACATAATGATTATCATTAAACGTTCAACAGTCCACTACAAAACATTGAATCAAGGATCAAAGTAGAAATACAATGTCAAACAAAAGTGATGGAAAAGACAATCGATGAAAATTGTGAACACGTTGAACTCATTGTGCACTTGACTGCCAAGGGATACGAAATGTGGTACAAAGTGATGGAGCCATCCTTCAACACCTTGATTGCATAATTATGCATTTATATAAATATAATTTTGAATAAAATAAAATCGTATGGCAAAACAAGTCAATTTTTAATTCAATTAATTTTTATTTTCAAAATTGTTGATAATTTACAAACAAATAATAAGTATTAATCTGAATTTTTGGAAATAGACAAAAAGAATATGCTTATGTAAGAAATGATCTAGTTTGTATTTAAAAATACCTTACATTTTTATTTGTTTCAGTTTATCTCAAGCATAGCTTGTCTTGCGAGAATTTGCAAACTCCATGTTTTAAAAGGTTTTAAAATAGATTAATTTAATCGTTTATTTTAAATTATAGAAGATAAAATTTTCAAGCAATTCTTGTACATCAAAACAGATTTACTTTACATACAATGTGAGGTTGAATTCTTTCCTCTCTGATAATAATCACTACTTTTGACTAGCACGATAAAAAGTGTGCTGATGATGTAGATTGTCTAGATAAAATTATCCAATTTTAAATAAACTTTTATTTGATTCAAAATACCAAATTAAAAGCTTCAGCATCGATTCGGTAGCCATTAGCCAGTCGAAAGCAAGAGCGCTCAAAGTTGCGATTCGTAGCAATAGTTTCGATCTGTTTTGGTATTGAAAAAAAATCAAATTAAATCAAAGATCACACTTTCAAAAACTGTAACTTACGTTTGTCCTCAAACGAGGAGAAATGTTATAGTGAAACTGAAACGCCATGCACGCCTTCATATTGTTCGCATAACAATTTACATTGTTACGATCCACCCAGGTGCACACAAAAATGACCGCAAACATCATGAACGCAAACTCAACTGGAAATACTACAAAATAGATGACAGCCTCGAAGGAAGCCTGAGAGAAGTAGAACAAACTGCAATAGACCGAGTAGCAGATGATGATGAAGGCAAACACAAACTGCACCATCAAATGATCACACCAGAATCGATTGTAAGCAACAATTTCTACACATTCATATGCCAAGTCAGAGTTGATCGACCGAAATTGGCACAAAAGAAAATTCAACTTAATTTGATGGCGTCGATTTTGCATTGTATGTACAAGAATTCTCAATTTACTCAACAAGAATCTTTGTTTCACAATCACATACAAAGCAACCAGGAAAAAGTGAAAGTACATGAACAACATTGCAGACAAATTGTACCAAATCATTGGCAACATCACCAACAGATGGAGCCAATCTCTCCAACAGTCAATCCAATTTCGGTAGAAAAAATGATAATTGAAATACACAGAAGCAATGCCAACTGTGGCAATGTAGATGTACTTTTGTATTTGACGATTGAGATTACGCATTTTCAATAATTTCTCTGTATTAGTCCTGTCCCAGAGCTTTCGGTCTACAATCAATGACTTTTCCTCGTCATCGAGCAAATACATGCAGTAGCGCTCATTTATAAATTCTCGAGTACTCAAATAATAGTATTGAATTAACAAACCCGCAACAGCCACATTCAGAATGACATCACTGTTACGCCAAAACATTTGCGGAAAAATCTTGTGGCTAAAAAGTTCAGGCATTGGTTCTTTTGGATAGTTGAAATCGTGTTGGTACAAGATCCATAAAGTGTTCACAAAGTACACAACGTACAACAGACATGGAGTGATGAAGAATTTGGAATTTTGTGACAGAAAACGAGATTGCTCAATTGAGATCAATTCGTGTTTGCTTCCAAGCGAAATCGAATGTGGTGCATCGATTATTACATCGAAAGGCTTGATGCAGGTATAAAGATGTGCTTTAAACAGCCATTGAAGGAAGCCTGTTAATTTAATTAATAAATGGATAATATGGGAAATATTTCGGTGAACATTTTCAATTGAAAATTGTTTTTAAAATACAAAGTTTCTGGTTAACTGAAAAATTCAATACTAGGCAAATAAATTTCAACATATCAAAAATATGCCACTCGACATTACTACTCTTCTCCTAGTTGCCAAAATAAAACTCACCTAACGTCAATTTATTTTGGAGAACAACAAACCATATTTCTTAACCAATATTTTTCCTCACTTTGTACCAATTGATTAATGATTCAATTAATATTATTTATTATACACTTGCTACTTAGTATTTGTGTTCTACTTTTTTTTACAAAACTCGTGACTTGATGTTGATTTCGAAATTGCAGTATATTGCATTTGAAAATAATTTTTTCTGACATTATTGTTGAAAAAGTTAAATATTCACAAAAGCCCAAATAATCACATGAATGTACACATGTTTTAATTGTTTAGAAATTATTTTCACAAATTTTGTTCAAACCTGACAAAGCTATGATACAAATTGCAGCATATTTGGAAGAATGTTTTGTAAGTAATGTAACTGAATTTGTGAAAGGCCATTTAAACTTAATTAAAAGTCGTTAGAATAGCTAACTTGAACAGATTTTACAATTCAATGTTGTTTGTATTTTTTTTGTATCGTTCAATAAAACATTTCTATTATTGTTTCTATAATTTCTTTATAATCTTAAATGAAATGGCTGAATTGGATTGAGAGTATTGCGCTACTCATTTCTTTATTGTTCTATGGAGAATGCAACAATTGACCCAATGACTCTAAGAGAATCTAATCAGTCTCAATCGGTCCAATCGTGTCAACAATGCCACACCTTTTCATTAGAAATAAGTGCCAATCGTTTCTTGGAAGAATCCAGTTTCATTTTACTGCACATCAAGTCTTTTCGCGCTTATTTTCACTTCAATTTTGATTTCCAAGGCTCCAACTATGTCTCTTAATCCGTCCCATCATTTGTCATTGTCACATCATTTCAAAATTCGATCCATTCAGTGATGACGAAAAATGGTCAGCAGTTGTGCTCATCCTTCAGTACCTAGAAATGGTCAAGGTAAACCGACAATTACCGCCACCAAGGCAAACACAATTTTGAATAATCCAATCTCAGTTGGTGAAGTTGATGTAGATTACATCAGTGACACGTTGTCACAAAGTCAAGATAAAATGCATAGAACCGTATATGAGTTAATGCGCGTATTGTTGTCATATTCGTTCAACAGTAATGCTAATGCGCAGACAAATAGAATTGGAGCTTACTTTTAGTTTGGTCGATGATGTAATTGACTTTATCCCGCCCAATTTGAATATTTCTACTACTTCAATCAAGCAACAATCCGAACCATCAAACTGTGCAATATATAAATCATGAAGACAGTCATGAAAAATCGATTATATTAAACAAATAATAAAAGCAGTAATTTATTTAATTGTTACAGTTGTGAATATTCCAAATAGTGAGATATATTATCAACAAATTGAATGTGTGGTCTGTGTGGAGAATGTTGTGGGCTGTGGTGTACGTAAAATGGTGAGAGAAGGTGAAATTGTGGTTAGATTGGTGTTGTAGTGTTGAGGAGATAGTCACGAGGGTTTCGATTGTCTTCAATGCCGAGTTGACGTTGTTCCTTCTGGCTTGCTGGGAGATTGAAATGTTGAGTGCGGATGTGTTTGATTACATCGCTTTGATTTGTTGAAGCATAGTCACACTTATTCCAGGTACATCTGAAAGGTTTGACCTTTTGATGAATTCGTTGGTGACGGTCAAGATTAACTTTTTGTGTGAATGACTTGCCACAACCAGTCCAGTCACAACGGTAAGGCTTGACACCAGTATGAGTTTGTTGGTGACGTTTGAAAATGCCCATGTGGTTAAATGCCTTGCCACAATTGTTGAATTTACAAGTGTAGATGGTTGAACTTGGCTTGGAATGGGCTGATTTCTGATGACTCCTTATTTCAATTCGAAGTGTGGCAGCGCGATCATAGTGACATTCTTCATAGCCACATTTGAATTGACCTTCGAAGTGATACAAATGTAGATGCTGATACAAACAATGCTGAGAATTGAATGTTTTGGTGCAGTGAGGACATGGCCAGGTGGAGATGTTCGAATGATTGTCCCGAACATGTGGACCTAGTTCAATCCTATAAAACAAATCAATTATACCAACTCAACACCACCACACCACACTCACCATTGCTCAAACCGTTCGTCGCATCCTTCAGCCAAACATCGATAAGGCGATATTCGATGATTACCTCGCAAGTGATGATTCAACTCGACTCTGTTCAAAACCTCAGCATTACAGTTTTCCTCGGTACATTTCAACTTGATAGTCTTAATCTTGTAATTTCCACCTTCATCTTTATCATCACCCAGCTCGGTTTCACTGTCCAACCACGTTTCTTCGTCTTCACTTTGTTCGACGCCTTCTTCTCCTTCTCCACTCGAGTCAATTAAATTTTGATCGTCACCATCACTTAAGTCAACTCTTGATTGAGGGCTCATTTGATCGGCGTTCGTTCGTCGATCCAAAGAAGAAGCCACTCGAGTTCGCTTCGACATCATCATCGGACCAGGAGAGGACACTTCGCCGCCAGTCAAACTATTCTCGAGTGAAGAATTTTCGGCAGCGAGTGATTTGTCTGTGCGTCTTCGTTTGCGAGTTTTAGACTGTTTCGAAGTTGGCGATTCGTTCTGGTAGTCATTGACTGGCTCGCTTGGTCCATGATCACCTTTGTCCACTTGTTGGTCATTCACGGAACCTTGATTCGTTCCATTGGAAGACTCGTGTAAATATTCGTTTTGGTTGTGGTTGAGTTCTTTGCCATTTTCATTTTCTTCTTCACTTTCCACCTCTTCCTTGAATTCAGTCTTGACTTGATTCCAAATTTGAACAGACTGACCGTTATCGGGATCCAATTGCCCAGTCTCAACCAATTCCTCCTTCACTTCTTGCTTCACTATGCCATAAATGCACTCGTCACAATCGCAGTCACTATCCGAGTCCGAGTCGGTGATGTATTGTGCATCTTGTTCCATCTTGACTCGTTTACACATTTGGACTGACTGTTGACTGTTTGATGCATCTAGACAATGCACAGAAATGCACTAAATTATGTCAACATTCAACAACAACTACAATTGCTTACCTTCAGTCTTGATGTTCGTGTCAATGATTGAACTTGATGTAGGTACGTCCTTGCTGCTGTAGACTGCAGAAGGAATTGGTTCGACAGTAGAGAGATAGTTCACTTGTTCGTTGTCACTAGTCGATGAGTTGATATCGTTGACAGTCGAAGGTGGAGGGACATTTGTGTCGAGACCATTCACGTGTTCTTCTGTACGAAATTCATTTTCACCTATATTATTCGGAGGCTCAACAGTAACATTATCACCAACTTCTGATGTGTCCAAATGGTGTGACTGTTGGTTGTTTGCAGTGACACCTTCGAGTATGGTACGAATACGATTAGGCAAGTCACTCAAATCGCGTCGATCGTCCCACTGTGCCATCAGATTGTTGATTTGATCGAGAGCAGACTGAGCACACTTCAATTTGTTGACCTCTTCCTTCAACGAACTAAATCGTCGGTCGATTAGTGACTCAACATCACGCTTCAGGTCTTGTTGGTTCGAGTCAATTAGACTTTCGAGTCGATTCACAGATGCAACGAACTCGTTTTCATTTGACATTGTGAGACGAGATGAGACAAATCACGAGTAGAACAAACAGAAAGAAAGGAGACACTTTGGTGGTTGGTGTCGGACAAATGACAGAGCGGTGTTCGGTAGGACAGCAACACAAACAAAACAGCTGACTGTGCCTGTGTGTGACAATCGATGCCTCTCTCTCACTCGGTCTGTAGCACACTACTTTTGCACAGCTGAGTTGTGTGTTGTTGTCTGTGTCTGTCTGTTCACTTGTCATTTCTATTTGTTCACCACGTCTGATTCTACTTTTTCTTGCTTTCCCGAACCCAACATTACCCGTTCTCATCTACTCAAAATGGATCGTCACGCATCTGAAGACAACCATCAGGCCAATTGTCAATCACATCACGAGTTATTAGAGGTAATCGCTCAACTGAAGCACCGTGAACGAGTGTTGATTGGTGAAAATGACCAATTACGAGGACAACTGGTGGAGATGGAAGAAGAGGCTCACAAGAAATATGATGATTTGATGGTGCAGTATAACATGAAACGAGAATATGAAGATGACGGACTGGACAGGGATGGTATGACTGTGAGGTGGTTTGTATTGGACTTTATTTACATTTGTTGATATTTGCACAGGCACATCAAACAATCAGGTGACGGTCAAAACTGAATGGGACGATGAAGAGGTGAAGCAAGAAATCAAGGAGGAAATAAAAGTGGAAGAGGATCATGACATTTTCATCAAACAGGAATATGTGTCTGCATACATCAAAACCGAATCTGATGCTGTGAAGGTTGAAATAAAAGAATAGATAAAAGAGGAAGATGATCAATCCGACGATTGTGGACATGACCTACGTTTGGTGAAGAAAGAATTGGTGAGTGATGATGATGTCAACTCGATGCCACTCAACGGTCCAGTCAATCCTGATGAAGTGATTCCGCCCAATTTAGCTGAGCCAAAGGACATTGTATCACGTGATCAAGTCAACAGGCCAATGCAGTCTGTGTTTGAGCTGTCTCCATCAGCCAACTGCCAAATGCAACTGACCAACAGCTCACAGATTGAACAAAGTGTTGACCAACAAGTGGACAAAGCTGATCACGAGCCTAACGAGCCAGCCAATCACGGCCACAACCAATGGCCAACTACGAAACAGTCACAAAGTCGCACACGAAAACGCACAGCCATGACAAGCGGCCAAGTGTCCATGAATGGTCCCATGACCAACTCGAAGCGAACTCGAGTGGAGACTGAGTTGGAGATCGTCCCGGAAGTGAGTACTGCAGTGGCACTTGACGAGAGGCAAGTGGACGAGAAAAATGGAGAAGTAGGTTTGGGACAATTTGAAGACGATGACGATGCAACCGAGTTGGGTGAAGAAGATCAAGCTGGAAATTACAGGATTAGGACTATTAAGTTGAAGTGCACCGAGGACGGCTGTGAGGATGAGGTTTCGAACAGAGTCGAGTTGCACGATCATTTGCGAGTTATACATCACACATCTCCTTATCGATGTTTGGCTGAAGGATGCAACGACCGGTTTGAGCAATGGTGAGTGTGATGTGGTGGTGTTGACTTGGTTTAATTGATTTGCTTTATAGGGGTGAACTAGGTCGACATGTTCAACACAATCATTCGAACATCTCCACCTGGCCATGTCCTCACTGCACAAAGGCATACAAGTCTCATCATCTTTTGTATTATCATCTCCATTACTATCACTTCGAAGGTCAATTCAAGTGTGGCTATGATGGTTGTCACTATGATCGAGTAGCTACATTTCGATCTGAAATGAAGAGTCATCAGAATTCAGTCCATCCCAAGACAACAATCTTCACTTGTCAATTCCCCAACTGTGGCAAATCATTTAACAAAAAGAGCAATTTCGACTGTCACCAACGAATTCATCAAAATGTCAAACCATTCAAATGTACCTGGAACATGTGTGACTATGCTTCAACAGAACAAAGCAATGTAATCAAACACATCCGCACCAAACATTTCGGTCTCCCTGCCAGCCAGAAGGAACAACGTCAACTCGGCATTGAAGACAATCGCAACCCTCGTGACTATCTCCAGAAGGAACTCGACAACTGACCAATCTGACCACTCATCACCTCACCACACCACTCAATCCCACTCACCTCAATGTCATGTCCAACAATATTCTCCACACAGACCACACATTCAATCTCTTGTTAATTATAATATATTTGTTTATTTACACCACGATTCAATTGTATCATTAATATATCTCACTATTTAATATTCTTAATTTTAACAAAGTAAATAAATGACTGCTTCTATTATTTGACATATTATTTCCATAAAACGATTTCTACTGTTTGCTTCACGCAAGTACAATAACCTTACAAATAATTTCTCGAAAGCTCCTAATTGATGTGAACAGGGGCATTAGTTTTTAGAACCTCGATTCTAATTAGTGTTTTGATAACTTTGAAATTAAATTTTAGCCTTTTTAGAACTTTTTAACCTCAGGCCTAGCGAAAATGTCAAAAAGCGTCTTTTCGATACTCTCTAATGTGCACCTGCAGACTATTGCTCTCGGGTCGTGCCTGTGTGTCCCATTGTGAATGAACATGAATGTCACAGTCGTGGACCCGAGTACCAGGTCATAGCCAATGCGTCCACTTGTGGCTGCTGTTCATTTTGTACTCAACTTTTGCGTAAGTCTATCTGTACGATATCGCTTATAGCAAAGAGTGATGCCCATTTCAATAGAGGTTTTCGCCCATTTTACACGAAGAGAACAAACATATTGGCACCTATGCCATCCAGACAAAATTAGTATCAAAAGAAAGGGTATGACTTGTAGAATCGTTCTGTGAAGGTTCCAATTGGATCCCTCTTGTGGTTCCATAATAATAGTCCCGAGTAAATAATGAAAAAAGACAATTAAAGCGATAATAAGTCAACACAAGTTCATAATCTCATGTAAAATAGTCATTGCCATTTCAACTCATTTACCACAATTACACCAGACAAGTTCAAACTTGAAGTTTAAACTTCAATTCGTCATCGTTTACTTTATCAAGGAAAGCTAGAAAGATAAAACTAAAATGTCAAAAGTTAGCATTGACTAAACTTTCTTTGGTGATGATGGTTTGAACTTGTCTGGTGTAATTGTGGCAAATTAGTTGAAATGGCAATGACTATTTTACATGAGATTATGAACTTGTGTTGACTTATTATCGCTTTCATTGTCATTTTTCCCCATCATTTTCTCTGGACTATTATTCTTGAACCACAAGAGAGATCCAATTGGAACCTTCACAGAACGATTCTACAAGTCATACCCTTTCTTTTGATACTAATTTTGTCTGGAAGGCACAGGTGCCAATATACTATATCGACTCGTGTAAAATGGGCGAAAAATGGGCATCACTCTTTAATTATTTTTATTTCAAAAGAGGAAGGCGAGAACTGCTTTTTCGCAACTACACACCCATCAGGACCACTGTACCAGGACTGTACCGATGGTCTTTACTGTGACAATCGAATGTATTACTGCTTTAAAGGTTCAAAGTAATCATGTGATGGATTCTAGTCTGGATTTGGTTTTATTTTGAAGTGTTTTGTTTTTGAACAATGCAATTAAAAACTTACTCATCTGTATTTTTTAATAAAATAAAATTAACTGCATTTTACAGAAATCTTTTAATCGTTTCTTATATTAAAGGTTATTTATAGAAATTGAAATTTTATTATTAATTGTATCATCCTGTCGTTTTTATTTATTTTGAAATACCAATTTTGCAAGTCAATCTTTTGCGACTTGATCAAACAGGCGTTTTTAAAACATGAATGCCAGCTTTCAATTCCTTTTATTATTATTTTTTAATTCCAATTTAATTGGTCTGCCACAACTTCTGCATTATTATAATCGGTCAAAACTTTTAAATTTCATTGAATTTGTAATAAAAGAGTTCAATTGTGTTGTTATTTTATGTATTTGGTTTGATTTTATATGTGTTTTACCACTTGAACAAGTTATTACAACTGTTGGTACTATCTCATTATCACTTTTGTAAACCGGTAACAAACAAAAATATTACCAAGCAATATTTGATGTTTAGTGTAAAAAGAATTTGAAACTTTACTTTAAATTGTCTGCATTTAACGTATTGCATAATAATATAAACGTGTAATTATTCTTGATTTAATTGAAGTTGTCATTGTGGTTCGTCTGCACTGCAGACTCTGCAGGCTGTTTGAACTTTGGTTATTTGAAATCCTATTGTTTATAACTGCTGCATGCTAAACTAAATCTAGCTTTATGAATTTATTTGATTTTAATAAAATTTACTTAATTTACTTGAATATATCTTTCCATGTGGTATTTTTAACAAAAGGTTTCGTTTTAAAATACTCATTTTAATGTATAATTTTTTTAAAATCATTAACTGGAAGTTTATTGCATTACAATTTATTAGAAATTAACTCTGGACCCATCTGGACCACTGTACTGAGTCTGTGTCGATGGACTTTACAGAGACTACCGAATATGTTGCTTTAAGGATATATAGAAATCATGTGGTGGATTCGGGAATATTTATTCATAAAAAATGTGTTTTATTTGGACTCAATTTTGTTTTGAATGTTATTATTGAACTTTTTATTATATATTTGTCATTTTTTCGAGCTCTATCATTGTGTCTATCAAAAGGTGATTATTATATTGTCTCGAGTGGTTTTTAAAATATTATTTATTTCTGTCAATGCATTTTAATATTCATAAGATATAATCTGTCCGGATAAACTGAGAGTGCTTTTTGTTTTACATTATAGAAATATCTCAACTCATTGTCGTAGCGCTTGCAAAGGGTGGTCATTTTTCCTGAACAAATATAGCATTTTCCAAATTTTCAACGTATTAACGTATCTAAGTTTTGATGTTACGTGCGATGCAAGATTGATAAAGGTGCAAAAATATTTTAAATTTGCAGTTTGAAATTACAAAAACTGTATTTATTGAATCAATCGCAAATTGTCTTCTAATAATGGGTTGTGTCTTTTGTCAATTCAACTTAACACTTCAAGTGACGAAAGCATATGCGCTCTATAAAATTTCATTTGATTTGGTATACACTTATATATAAATATTTTATGTAAATTATCATTTAAAAATCAGTTTCATCCACAACAGGTCTTGTCAAAAAGGTATTCTCCTATCATTTGTATTGAATTTTAATCCTTTTTATGCAAAGTCGATCAAACGTATTTATTGTACATTGAAATATACTTTATGATTTTCATTTATTTCATATCATAGATTTTTAGTTCCATCTTATTGGATGGTATAAAGATTTTCATTATTATTATTGGTTAAACTTTAAAAATGCATTTGTAATAGAAAAAAAGTGCTCAACTTTGTGTCATTTTCTGTATTTGGCTTAATTTCATAAGTATTTTTCCGTTTGAACAAGTTATTGCAAATGTTTGCATAATTTTAGCATTTTTGCATGATTTGTCTTGACACTTTAACAGGTAACAAAACAAAAATATTAACAAACAATGCTCGATGTTTGTAAAAACGAAATTTAAACTTCTATTCAAATTATCCACATCTAAAATATTTCACAATGTACGTAATGTAAACTTATTCTCGATTAATAGCAGTTGTCATTGTGTTTCGCCTGACAGACTAATTGTGTTTTGATTGTTTGACAAACAAACTGTGTTCTACTGCTTTATGTATGGGATATTAAATGTAGTTTTCTGAATTTATTCCGTGTTAATATAATTATTAATATTTACTTTGCTGTGTACTTACTTTAGTGTGTTCACTTTTTACAAAAGGTTTTATTATAAAATATTAATTTTATTGTATCAATTTTTCTCATTAGAAACTTTTGTAACGTCACTAGACTGCTTGTGGTTGACTATGCATGTACCAATTAAATTCTTACCGAAGTGATTTGACTTAGTGACCATTTGTCCGAGCATTTGGTCGAATTGTAATTCTCAAGATTGTTTTGTTCATATTCGAAATGATGTCACTGCTTCTCGAGAACTTGATGCCAATCTGTTTTATTCTGTCAATCGTCTTAACTTACATTGACATCTCAATTTGTCTCTACATTTTGTGCTTTCCTTCTTCCGCCCATGCCGTGTCCCTTTCGGTCACTTTTGGCTGTTGTGCTTGGGTCATTGGACGGTTCCTTTAGTTTGTTTGTTTATTTTGTCTAACGCCTTCGTATCTCATCATTGTTGTTGAATTCATTGAAGCACTTTAATTTAATTCTGTCTAATTTGTTTGAATTTTACTATCAAACTTTTAAGTTATTTTTAATTCGTATTTTTTGATAGATTCATTTTGGTTTTGGGTATATAAAAAATTCATTAATGAATAGTTTTGAGTGATTTAAAAAATGATACATATCTTCAAATGCAATAAATTTTTACTTTTAAAATTCAGACATTATCGGAATGCTACACAAACGGTTATAATCTTAAAATGCACATTAAAATCTTCATATCTTTCGATTAATAAATCTTTAATTTAGTATTATGTTTTGGCATAATTAATTTTGTTAACCGTTTTTTTTTATTAAGACAGCATTCAGATAGCCAACTCCGATCAACTCCGAGATACTTAATGCTTTCAACTTTCTTCAGTTGGCGTTCACCAATAAATAGGGCCTGACCAGTGTTCATGACTACGCTTTTGTCCTCGTTCAGTTTGAGACCTACTCTTGCCAATGTCGCTGCTGTAATGTTGATGAGGCGTTGAAGATGAATGTCAGATGAGGCGGCCAGAGCCAAGTCGTCCGCATAAGCCAGTGCGGAAAAAATAATGTCACCAAGGACAACTCCGAGATTTGAATTATTTAGATCCTCGAGGAGCTGATCCATAACAATATTAAAAAGCACAGGCGATAATGGGTCACCTTGTTTAACGCCAGATCGTAGACTGATTTCATCGCTCTGTTCCTCATTCAAGTTGATTTGTGTGGTGCAGCCTTTGTAGATATTCTCCAGTAGTTTCACACTTGTGTCATCGAGTCCTTTGTTTCTGCACGCTATGAAGAGAGCTTCTTGACTCACATTGTCGAAAGCCTTTGCTACATCAAGGGCGGCAATCTTGGTGCCAGGTCGATCCTTTAGCAGAAATCGAATTGTCGAGATGGCTTGGTGGATGCCGTCGCCTCTAATGAAACCTTTCTGGTTCCTTGAAAGTTGGATCGAGTCAGTAAGGCGGTTTGCGAGTACTGCCGAAAAGCACCTGTAGAGAATGGAACCGATGGTGATTGGTCGGTAATCGCATGGCGAATCGGAGTTGTCTTTCTTGGGGAGAAGTATCGTCGATGACTCTCTCCACTCGTCAGGAATGTCAGAAACGAACACATATGAGTTTAATAGTATTAGATATTCATCGATTCGTTCAGTGATTTGCCCGGCAGAGATGCCATCCGGACCTGGACTCGAGTTTCGCTTTTTGGCAACAAATTTATAAATTTCAACGTAGGTGATGTATTGGTTGATTAAGACTGTGCCATTAAGTGTTTCGTTAGCTGAAAGTGAACACGGACTTGGATGAGAAAAGATAGCCGAAAAGTGATCAAAGAATGTTTGCTCCTTCCCAACTGTCCTTGAACGTGTCTGGCCATTCTTGATGTATTGCCATAGTCTTGGCTTATTGTTAGCGTAAAGGTCTTGACATTTGGCGTATTCAGAAGCTCGAGATTTATTTGCGTCAGGATCACTCACTCTTACATTTTGTTTCTTCCTCCTCTTCCTTTTTCCACGTTTCCGTTTACGAACCGGAAGAAGAACAATCAGTTGACACAGTAGATCGTTCAGGTTAGCCTTGCCATTCATGAAGTCGAACGCTTTAGATTTAAAATCAGATGGCTGAAGTTTAAATATATCGGTTAAAATCTGGATTCTAAAAGCGTGATGTGATATGTCAACTGATGGTCGAAGAGAATGTGCTTGGTCGATAGTAGATGTAGATGGCAGAAGTGCTTGCATGGCTTGAATACGACCTGTGCATGTGATCATGTGCGAAGAAACTTTGGCAAGGCTCGGACACGTGAGTCCACATTTGAAATGGCAGATAAAGTTGCAAGTGATCTGGTGAACTGTCCCAAGGTGTGTCACAAGTTTAACTCCACTAGAAAGTCTTGTAAGGCAACGGGGGCATTGCATTTGTTGAGCCCGTCTTTGATCATTGTGTGGTTTCGGTTCAATGGTGACGTGATCAAAGTGGGTGCAATTGGATAAGTCGATACAGTTGAAACGGCAGTGGACAAATGCAGTGAAGTTTACAAAAACACGAGAAAGAGTCGATTGTGAAGGTGCTAGTGGAATGGTGCTTGCATTTGCGGAATGGGATTGGTTACTGAGAGTGCCGGTAAATAGTTTTAAGTTTCCTTCGTTCTAGAAATGCTAACCTTGATGGACAAAACTTACTAAATATGTTGTGGTTGACATCGTCCGAGTTACGGTCGATACAGTTGCTACATGCGGCTGGTTGTGATCGATTTTGACATTCGGCCATTTTGTGACCCCATTCAGAACAGTGTCCGCAACGAGTTGAGTTAGCAAGGCATCGCTCTGAACCGTGACCGAGCTTTCCGCACCGACCACACAGTTGCACTTCACTGCTTTCAACACATTTGCAGCTCTTCCAGTCATTCAGCTTTAGCCAACCACCACATTTCATCACCTCCTGATAGATAATTGGACGTACAATGAGGATAATGTCTTTGGATAGTGTCTTCTTAATAACGTCAATTATAGTGCCATTTCCGAGAAGACCTTTGATCACCTGGTCATCGTATGCAATCGGCACGTCACATACCTTGAGGACAGGATGTAGGCTAGACTCAATTTTAACCACAAAGTTATGATTAAGAGACATTTCCATCAAGTTCTTTCTCCGAATTCACTTTGAACACTTGCTCGCCCAATCTGTTAGTGTACGAGTTTCTTATTTTAAATGGAGAGTTCAGCTTGGACAGTTCAGATAAGGTGTCACAGTTGGGAAGCTTCGACTTGACTCTGACCGTAAAGCTAGGCGTTGGGTAGAGTGTCTCCTTGAGGTTACTGTTTTGAGGACTAGCATTGGTACTTGGATTAATAACCGATGGATTAATAACCGATTTTAGCACTGTTGAGTGAACTTCTTTCCCCAAACAATTAGCAGTAGGGAGAGTAGATGATGTTGCAATGTTCTTTGAGTTAAGGATGACTTGTCTAGGAATGTAGGATGTACTCGTTGAATTTGTTTGTAGGTTAGTCTGTTTCGCATGAATGACTTCATGATTGTCATATGGTTTAGATGTTGACTTGGAATTTGAGATGTGAATAACTTCCTGCACGGTTGACTGCTGGTTACTAGAATGGTACTGATCTACGGTTTGCTTAGAGTGAGCACGACTCTTTTGTTCCTGGTTGTTTGGCCTCATAGTACCCTGAATTTGAGAAGTTGGTTGAGATTCGAGTTCCACCGGAACTGTTTGCGTTGAGATCGAGTGTAGGTAGATTCCTTGTATAGTAGTTGTTGGTTGATTTAGTTTCTGTAATCTGATCAATTCATCTTTCATTGCCTTTATGCAGTTGTTCTGGTTATTGGTTAGTGAAGTCAAAACTTTAAGGTGATGAAGGATTTCAAGCTTTAGTTTAATTTTAAATCGATTATTTCTACAATAATATTTAGCGTAAATTGTTAATAATATTACATCACAAATCATAAGCACACATACTCACAATTATCTCCTCACACAAATTATCACATAATACAACAACAATAACAACGGTACACGTAACGTTTATTGTCATTTATATTAAGTAACCAGTAACTCTCATGAGACCAGTGCATTGCTCAGTGAGCTCAGTAAAAAATTGTTTAATAATGATTCATGGATCATATAATTTATTTCATCTGTGTATGAAATAATGTTAATGTGTCTTTAGAAAATTTACCTTTATGAAATTTACCTTTATTGGTGGGTAATTCTTTTGACCGAACTCAATTTAGTATTACCCCAAACATTGACATGACCCAATCAAAATCTAATATCGATTCAACAAAGGACCATTTATGTTTATTATGGTAATACTCAGGCAAAGATACATTTGAAGATTAGATCAATCAGTGAACAATGAACAAACAAATTGACACTAACAGTAAATTGTGAGAAAGATAAATCTTGGGGGGAAAAGAAAAGTGTTAAGTGTTAATATAGATGGTTGTTTTGACAGACAATACAACAAATTAGAATCGTTTCAACTCTGCCATCACTCGTCCACCACCACTCGAACATATTCGTTCGGGTCTCGCAGGTCCACAATGTTCTTCTCCTTCTGTGCTTTCATTGACTTGGGCAGACCAAAGTGTTTGGTTCGAATGTGCATGACCAGATTTGAACGTTGTTTGCATTGCTTGCTGCAGTGAGGCCAATTGCAGTGAAATTGATTAGTGTTGAGATGAGTCAGTTGGTGTTGTTTCAAGAGAGAATTACAGCCAAATGATGCAGTACATCCAGGGTGGGTGCAGTGGAAATGATTCGATTGATGTTTGATTAGTTGATGAGTTGTCATCTTGAGACGTGTGTCGGTCACTTGGGCACAGTCGCTCACGAGATTGCACTTGAATTGACCAGTCAAATGATTCTTGTTCCAGTGAGAGTAAGCTTTCATTTGCGAATCACTTTCTTTGTGGCATACTGCACAATCGAATCGAGTACTTTGAGAATGATGCAGTTTGATGTGAGCAGAAACTTGCCGCCTGAAAAAAATAAAACTAGGTCAATTTAATGTGAAATGATAGTTCACTTACCGATTATCGAATCGTGCATTGCAATTGGTGGCAAAACATCGAAGAGGGGAAAGTTGATGAACAGTGCGCAAGTGATCGTGCAAATGGACCAATGAGTCCAACTTGACATTACAATTTGACTGGGTACAATTCAAATGGAGCACTTTGATTTTTTCTTCATCTTGAACCTCATTGCCAATGTCGTCACCATCAACTTCATCTTCTCCTTCATCATTCACCTCAACAGTTTTCTTCGATCTCTTCACAGCACGATTTGGTTGAGATTGTTTTCGTTTGTTGAGTTTGCGAGCAGTGGAAGCAGTTGACTGTTTCGATGTGACTCGATTCGATCGTGGTCGAGCACTGGTCGATGGCTCATTCGATACGACCACCGAACCATCGTGACTGGCCATCTCGTCACCTCCATCCAAGTCTTGTTCGTGTCCCGATCCATTCTCGTGACTCATCACTTGATCCATGTTTGTCTGTGCGTCACTCGACTGGACCACTCGAGACGACTGTGACTGATCGCCATTTGAGGTGTGATCACGTGATGAGGTGTCGATTGGTTGATTCAAATTGGCCTGCACCACTTCATTGACTGGATGGTTGGAGTTGCATCGAGTTGGCATCAACATCACTCACCTCTTCCTTCTTCACCACAAATCGATCATAGTCATCGTCATGATCCTCATCATCATCGTCCTCCTTGATCGCAAAAACTTTAAAATCACATTTCTATTTCCACCCAACCATCAATTTACTGGGAAATTATCATTACGAAATGCAACGCAAACCTTCGGTTTGCCCCCACTAACCTAACCTAACTAACTAAATAACTAAATAAAATCCCAGTGTTGCATCCACACAACAACTGAACAACTGTCTCAGCCTGCCAACTATTTTCACTCTGTTTGGGTGGAAATAGTGGCACTTGCAGTTGTTGTGTGTTGTCCTCTCTCGCTCACATTAACTGTGTGCTTCGAGTAAACATATTTCCCTCATCACATTTCGTCTTGTCCTCTTCACTTTTTTCCTGTTCCTTATCTCCCATCAATCTATCTACATTGGTCAATTGTCATCTACTCGTCATGAATGGTCACGCAGCTGCAGACAAGGACGAGGCAAATTGTGGAATGCATCACTCGTTACGTGAGCAAATGGGTCAACTTGTGGACCGTGAACGAGTGCTATGCAGTGAGAATGATCAATTACGAGCACAACTGGTGGAGATGAAGGAACAAGAGAAGAAGAAATATGATGATTTGATGGTGCAGTATAACATGAAACGAGAATATGAAGATGGTGAGTTTGGTTCGGTTGTTTGTATTTGACTTTATTTACATTTGTTGCTATTGGCACAGGCACATTAGCCAATCAGGTGACGGTCAAAACTGAATCGAATGATGAAGATGTGAAGGTAGAAATCAAACAGGAGATCAAAGAAGAACACGAAGAGAATCATGACATTTTCATCAAACGAGAATTTGTGCCTGCATACATCAAAACCGAATCGGATGATGAAGATGTGAAGGATATAATCAAACAAGAAATCAAAGAGGAATATGATGAAGATGATCATGTCGACGACTGTGGATTTGACCTACGTTTAGTGAAGAAAGAATTGGTGAGTGATGATGACGACAACTCTCAGCAACTCGATGAAGTGATTCCGCCCAATTTATCTGAGCCAAAGGACATTCTATCACGTGATCAAGTCAACAGGCCAATGCAGTCTGTGTTTGAGCTGTCTCCATCAGCCAACTGCCAAATGCAACTGACCAACAGCTCACAGATTGAACAAAGTGTTGACCAACAAGTGGACAAAGCTGATCACGAGCCTAACGAGCCAGCCAATGACTGCCAGAACGAATCGCCTTCAACTTCGAAACAGTTTAAAACTCGCAAACGAAGACGCGCAGGCAAATCACAAGTTACCGAAAATTCTTCATTTGAAGATAGTTTGACTACCTGCGAAGTGTCCTCTCCTGGTCCGATGACGAGCTCGAAGCGAACTCGAGTGTCTTCTTTATTTCGCCGAACGAACGCTGATCAAATGAGCACTCAATCAAAAGTTGATTTAAGTGAAGGTGACGATCCAAATGGAATTGACTCGACTGGAGAAGGAGAAAAAGGTGTTGAACACGAAGACGAAGAAACGTGGTTGGACAGTGAGACAGAGTTGGGTGATGATGAAGATGAAGGTGGAAATTACAAGATTAGGACTATCAAGTTGAAATGCACCGAGGATGGCTGTGAGGATGAGGTTTCGAACAGAGTCGAGTTGCATGATCACTTGCGAGGTGAACATCACATATCACCTCATCGATGTTTGGCTGAAGGATGTTTGGAACGGTTTGAGAAATGGTGAGTGTGATGTGGTGTTGACTTGGTTTAATTGATTTGTTTTATAGGTGTGAACTAGGTCGACATGTTCAACTCAACCATTCGAACATCTCCACCTGGTCATGTCTTCAATGCACTAAGGCATTCAAGTCTCAAGGTCAGTTGTATATGCATCTACATTTCTATCACTACGAAGGTCAATTCAAGTGTGACTATGAAAGTTGTCACTATGATCGAGTGGCCACACTTCGATCCGAAATAAGAAATCATCAGCTATCAGTCCATCCCAAGACAACCATCTACACTTGCAAATTCAGCAACTGTGGCAAGTCATTTAATCAAAAGGGCAATTTCAACATTCACCAACAAATGCATGCTGGCGTCAAACCTTTTGGTTGTGACTGGACTGGTTGCGGAAAGTCGTTCGCCCGAAAGGAGCATCTCAACGATCACCAACTCATTCATCAGAAAGTCAAGCCTTTCAAATGTACTTGGAACATGTGTGGATATGCTTCAACACAACAAAGCGCTGTAATCACACACATCCGCACTCAACATTTCGATCTCCCTGCAAGCCAGAAGGAACAACGTCAACTCGGCATTGAAGACAACCGAAACCCTCGTGACTATCTCCTCAACACTACAACACCAATCTAACCACAATTCCACCTACTCTGTCCGCTCATCATTTTAGGTACATTCCATAACATTCTCAACTCAGACCACACATCCAATTTGTTTATAATATATCTCACTATTTCTAATTCACAACTGTAACAATTAAATAAATTCCTGATTTTATTATTTGTTTCTCTAATATCTTCATGACTGTCTTCATGATTTATATATTGTTCAGTTTTATGGTTCGGATGTTTGCCTCGTGTCTAGGCCAAGGTCTAGTTCCACTCCTCCTAACCAATGAGTAGAAATTTAGTCAAGTTTTGATATGAATATGGAAAATTAACGAATTGACATGTTTTCAGTCAATTTCACTGACAGAAACTCTTCAAGACAGTCGATTTCTCCAACTATCGAATCACTACCAAATTATTTCACATTGTAAGTTAAACCCAAAATTACAATTAAATCACAATTTTAATGCAAATTAGATAATTTTTTAACATAATCATGTTCTTTTTGTCAATTTCCAAAAAATTGTAATCTTTATTTGCATTTGATCTGTTTAGCATGTTAGTCATTTTTTGTGTTCTGATTACTCTACCTCATTGGCCAAAATCAGTTGCATCATTTCGTTGGGTAGAAGGTTAATAGGTCCATCAGTACTCCTGTGGGGATTGATTTCGAGTTGAACCAAAGAGGAGGTGAGTGAGCTGACTGACGGCTCATCGATAGCAGGCTTGAGGTTGGAATCCATTTGGGAAAGAGAATCGAGGGTTGCGAGATGTTTGAAACGAAAGGGGAAAAAAGGCAATCACGAAAGCAAACACAAACTCAAAGTACAAGCCGAACACAAAACACACAGGCTTTGTCTCGTACACATAGGACGTGTTCTTGTTTTCACACATTTGCAATTATGATTTACATTTAAAATGTCAAATAAATTTACACTCTCAAATCAAATCAAACTCAAAATTTGCCAACCAAAAACCGTCCCGCAAGTGTGAACTCAAATCAAATCAAAAACCTAAAAACAAATTACAACAAATATATTTCCAAGTTGAATTACAAGTGTAATTTAAATCGTCAATCTCAATTTGCAATCTCCAGTAAATTTTGCATCCGCATCATAAACATTGTGTATTTTTTGTTTATTAAAATATGACAGTTCAATTGTCCTGTGCTAATTTGATGTACTTTTTAATTGTTGCAAAATATCTTGAAATTGTTGAGTTGATTTGTGTCAGATAAGAAATTAGTAATTAATTAATTAATTTATCCGTAAAATTCTCAAAATTAAAATAATGGAAATAGAAAATAGGAAAAGTTTTGTGTGTGCTTCAAATTGAAGGAAACAATACAAATGTTGTTTGATTTAATTTAGAAAATGCCGACTAAATGAAAAATTTCAACCAAATTCAAATTGCAAATTGGCAAAGTTGACAAAGATGACCAAAAAAGGACTCGTGTTCAAAATTGTAATTGAGCAAAGTTACTTTTAATATAGAGCATTTAGCATCATAAATTGCAAATCATTAATAATATATCAAATGATACAAATTAAATATTAAATATTAAAAAATAATATTAAAATTATCAATATAAATATAATTCTAAAAATAGTTCCACTGCTGAATGGCGGGAAAGATCAGGGAAAATGCGAATCAATCGTTCACGATCGTGCACACAAAAGTGCCACGCATCTCTCGGACCCAAAAGAACAAATTCGAAATCTCATTATAAATCAAATTTATTGATTAAAAAGTATCGCAAACAGATAAATGACATTGAGTGTAAATTATATTATAATAATAAAAGAGCAGGGGTCTAGAGTTACCCTCAAACAAACAAAAAGGCTAAAATATGAGATAAAAGTTTTAAATTACCAATTACGAACTTCGATTTTGTGTTTGCGTAATTTCGGGAAGCGATCCAAATGTTGCTCAATTTCATGTTGCGACATTTCGGCAGCATAACGAAACACAACAGAAAGTTCCAAATCGACCAAATTGGGTAAAATGGCGGACAAAAGTCGAGTGCATAGATCACCACTGAACCACCGTTGATCATTAAAATAGACTTCAAGTTTAGTGGACACAACAGTGGACAGGGAAGTGAGTGGCACTGAATGTTGATTCAATTCGAAGAAATCGACTTTGACCTTCAGTTGAAGTTCAGCCAAGTTGGTCAGCTTGCCCAAATTATGAATCACAGTTGGCGTCAAATGAAGAGAATTAAGCTATAAAAAATATTTTGGTTAATAGAAAAAATGCAAATCAAACAATATACCACTGAGCCAGCTTCAAAGCCAAAAAGTTTCAAATGCGCGTGTTCGCTAAGAAATTGCACAACTTGAACAAACTTTAATTCACTTGAACAATCAGTGCAAATTAGCTGTAAATGGGTGAGATTGGCCAACCAGAGCGGATTGAGGTTGTGCCATTGAAGAATCTGGTCACAAACAAATCGTGTAAATTGATTAAACTTGACCCGAACACAACTTGAACTAAGATGCGAAATTAGCTGATGGTGATCGTCGTCCTTTAAAGTTGATTCATAGTAGTTGAAGTTGAAGGGCAAACCGAATGAAATGTATTCCAATTTGGACAATGCTCCAGACATAGAGGATAAATCTGCAAAAAATTACCCATCGAGATCGAGTTGCTTCAGTGAGTCCAACGAATTGATGTACACAACAAAATCAGAGACTCGAGTACGTTCTGTAAGAATAATCGAATTTAGTTGTGATGAAATTACTAAAAAGTTGACAATATTTACCTAACCACATATGCATAATAAACAGGTCTACGATGTTGGGAAATATATAGGAATTGAATATAGGAATGTGGTCGGCTGGCTCAACTGAGACAAAACATTGAGAATGTCACTCAACGGCAGGTTCATAGCGATAGATTCAATGTTGGGAAAGAGTTTGACAAATTGTGTTTGTAAATGTTCACTGGAACATGGCTTGACTTTTATATGAGCGAAAGTATTCAAATCGAGCTGTCCGAACGATCGTTTCTTGAGATGGTCAACCTCATATCTTCTATAGCTCCATTTGGTCAAACACACAAACTTCTTGGTGAGACCAATCGAGAAAATCACCGCCTGCCACTTTTTGCACACCACCTGCTTTGGAATCAACTCCTGCATGTTCAATCGTGCCAAAATCGCTTCAACCAATTCGTTTGGAAGTCGTGAGATTGGTCCACCAGCAGGTTGAGAATCCAATTCGAGTTGAGCCAACGAGGAAGTGACCAAATCCATTTCAAACAGGCCGAGCGTTCGTTCACGAGAGTTGAAAAAAAAGAAATAAACGAGAGAAAACCTTTTTGTGATGACAGCGAAGTTGGTGTAATACAAACAGACGTGTTTTGACTTGAGTTTTGTATAACACATTCACAAACGAAGTTACATTTGTAATAATAATAACAAACCAAGCAGAGAATCGTATAGCATCGGGAGGGAGATCTTCAAGCATATAAACCGATGAAGTGGTCTCGATTGAGAGACCCTGTTCGCCATTTGAAATATGTCACCGGTTTAATGCATTGTTGCGATGCAGGTGAGCATATTACACACAGGTTTAAAATGCAAAATAAACTAATTACATGTTTACAATGCGTCAAGTTAATTAGCATTATTAGCTCTAAGTCAACCGCAAAATCAAATTAACAAACCATAAAGCTATAGAATCTTCGCATAGCAATTTGTCGATGTACGAATAATACAAGTTCGTAATGAGGAAATGACAAAATCAATCTTAAATAAAATCAATTCATTAAAGAATAATAACAAAAGAGATTTTGCGGTGAAAATGCAAAATACACAAAGTATTCCATATCTAGACGTAATAACTCATCTTCATGTTATGTTTAATGACAAATATTGACGATAACAAGTAATCAAGTGCTATAATGACAAAAGTAGCATAGTAATCTAATTTGTGTTCACAAACAATGTTATCTATCATGTAATGTAACATTTGAATAAAAAGAGTGCGAACGCAATTTGGTGAAACGGTCCAAATACTGCTCGATGCAAGGAAATTGGCAATTATACCAATTGGTAATAGGTCATCAAAGTCAGATGCTCGACATTGGGCAAAATGGTGCAAAGTGCCGAAGTGAATCGATTGCTGTCCTGACAGTTTGTCGAACTCGCGGTGAGTGTGAAAGTTCGCATCGAGACAAGTGGAGTGAGTTCAAACTTGCGAGCAGCTTCTTCCAGTTGAGGCAAATCAATCAAAATGTGGGTGAGGGCAATTTCGGACAAGTGCTTCAGCTTGCCCAGGTCACCAATCATTTGGGAAGTCATTCGAGTGCCAAGAAACTGAGTGAAAATATAGAAAAAACATTAATATTATATAGCAAATATATCAAACAATCGACTTACTGTCATACTGAATGTTTCAAGGCGTAACACTTGCAATGCGAGAGCACGTTTGCTGAAATACTCGATTAGACGATCGAGATTACGTGCCCAGGTTAGCTCGAGATGAGTCACATTGGCCAGCCATTGACCGTTGATGGTGTGCCATTGAGTGAACTCATTTTGTTGCCAAACATCAAAAGAAACTCGAGAGCAATTTGGACCAAAGTGTTGCACAAATGAAGGGTCATTACCAGAAAAGGTAAATTGCTCAAGGCGAGCCAATGCTGGCGCAAGATGGTGCATTCTAGTAAAGGTTTGACAAGTTCGAATGTCGAGTCGTTTGATTGAGACGCACAAATTGATGAGTTTCATGAGTTTGATTATATTACTGAGATAATCAACACATAAAGCACCACGGTCATATGCAATCGACAAAGTGGTCGGCTGGACGAATATGAGAATTGTTCTAATCGAGCCAATGTTGGTGTCAGGATTGACATATGTATATGAAATATTTGATAGCAGAGTTTAGCTCGAATGTAGAGTCGTTTGAGAGATATATATGAGTTGATAAGTTCTAATTGGTGGTGATAAATCTGATTGAGCATATGATTCTGCAATTGAGACATTGAGAGCACACATTGCGGTTGAGTTGACGATCGTCTTTAATTGAGTAGAGAAAAGTTGTTCCCCCAAACCGTGTGACCAACAGCGCCGTTCCAGTATATGACGCAAGTGACGCAATTGCGTCAGGCGCCGACGGCGCCCGACCGTAAAATAAGCGCCAAAAGGGACCATGGCATACAAAAAGGTAGGTGGAAAAGGTGTTTTGCGTTAGGCGCCAAGTGATTAAGGAACGGCACTGGTGACCAATGACAATGTGCAAAAATAAAATGATCATTAAATCTACGTGAGAACCGAGTTCCGGTGATGTGTAGGGAGCCTGCAAACGGATCTCACAATGTGAACAATAAAATGATCATTAAATCTACGTGAGAACCGAGTTCCGGTGATGTGTAGGGAGCCTGCAAACGGATCTCACAATGTGAACAATAAAATGATCATTAAATCTACGTAAGAACCGAGTTCCGGTGATGTGTAGGGAGCCTGCAAACGGATCTCACAATGTGAACAATAAAATTATCATTAAATCTACGTGAGAACCGAGTTCCGGTGATGTGTAGGGAGCCTGCAAACGGATCTCACAATGTGAACAATAAAATGATCATTAAATCTACGTGAGAACCGAGTTCCGGTGATGTGTAGGGAGCCTGCAAACGGATCTCACAATGTGAACAATAAAATGATCATTAAATCTACGTAAGAACCGAGTTCCGGTGATGTGTAGGGGAGCCTGCAAACGGATCTCACAATGTGAACAATAAATGATCATTAAATCTACGTGAGAACCGAGTTCCGGTGATGTGTAGGGAGACAGCAAACGGATCTCACAATGTGCACAATAAAATGATCATTAAATCTACGTGAGAACCGAGTTCCGGTGATGTGTAAGGAGCCTGCAAACGGATCTCACAATGTGAACAATAAAAATCATTAGATCTACGTTGTTTATGAACTGATTACCTTTGTTTGACTGAATTAACGATTACATTGTGGCCACTATTAGTAGTGAGATGATAGTTTTCTGCGAGCGTTTTTTGGTAACTTTGGTTACAACTGAACAATTAAAGATCGTCCCTTTGAAACTAACTCAAGTCAAAACGAAAATACCCCAAACTACGAATATGTCTCGAGACACAGTACAGTTTGAGAATTACCTTGGTTGTTCAAAATGCCACTTTTCTCTATGTGCTGAGATGCTTGGACTCGGTGGTCACACGGTTTGGGGGAACAACTTTTCTATACTCAATTGGACACAGTTTGAGAATTACCTGGGTTGTTCAAAATGACACTTTTCACTATGTGCTGAGATGCTTGGGCTCGGTGGTCACACGGTTTGGGGGGAACAACTTTTCTATACTCAATTAATGACAGTTTGAGAATTACCTTGGTTGTTCAAAATGACACTTTTCTCTATGTGCTGAGATGCTTGGACTCGGTGGTCACACGGTTTGGGGGGAACAACTTTTCTATACTCAATTAATGACAGTTTGAGAATTACCTGGGTTGTTCAAAATGACACTTTTCTCTATGTGCTGAGATGCTTGGGCTCTGTGGTCACACGGTTTGGGGGAACAACTTTTCTATACTCAATTAATGACAGTTTGAGAATTACCTGGGTTGTTCAAAATGACACTTTTCACTATGTGCTGGGATGCTTGGGCTCGGTGGTCACACGGTTTGGGAGAACAACTTTTCTATACTCTTGAGAATCGCTTCAAATTCGGAGTAATCATCTCCATCGCCGTCCATCTCCTGGGATCTTGCCCAAAGAGTGTCCCCATCGTCATTGTCATCACGTATACACACGCGCAACTCACGAAATGTCCCCGTGGGCGCCTGCCGAACACAAATTCGACAAAAGAGCAAAAACCGGAAAAGGAACAACAAATTGCAAAATTCCAAAGTGGTGGTGGAAGGTCATCGTGAATAATGATATTTTGAATCTTCGATTAATTGGTAAACAAATCGATGAGAAATATCTAAAATAAAAATATTTAAAATATCTGCAAAAACAATAAAAAATATATTTTATAGTAAATACTGAATAATACTGTAGAATATTCACTGCTCATAAATATTTAAATAGCGTAGATCATATTCCGATAAGATGATAATAACGAGTAAAGTGAAAAATGTTACGATGATAAAAAAAATTATCAAGCAAAATAAAAATTTAAAACTTAAACTAATTAACCCGTTCGCCGTGCCATCTTTGCGCTCTGGGGCGAGTACTTCCACGAGGTCTAAGGGTCTGAAACTTTACCAGGATATCCCCTAGGGCCGGCGCACTGGTGCTCGGCGGTCAAAGTTCCATTAGGATTCACTTCGCCGGATTTCTCCCTATCTCCCGTTTCTTAGCATTTATCAATTCTACTCGTCTTCTTGAGCATTTTGATGTATAACTTGCCATGGTACCCCTTTTGGAACCTTTGGATCCTGGATCCAAGTGCCAGAAAACGCTATTTTGGATCCAATCTGATAACAAAAATGGATTCTACGTAAAAAATCATGTAAAAATGACCCCTCATTTATTAAAATTGCTCAATGAGAGGCAAAGATCCTGATTTTCAAAAAATGTCTATTTGGGACCCGGGATGTCTGTCCATCCATTCTAGGGCCCTAATATTTTTGCAGATTCTATAACCAAGTGATATATCAAAATGCTAGTAATGTCAAGTGTAACCAATTGGTAGTATTCTTGTATACAATTTGAATCATTTGTTTTACTTGGGCCTAGAATCCGGTTCCAAAAAAATAATTTTTAGAACCATACAATTGGCTTATTACATTCTACTCGATATTCTGAAGAAAACGGTACCGGTTTCATTAAATTCCATACACGGGAACGTACTTTAAATGCAAATTTAGTCTGGCCCTAGCATGGACGGACAGACATCCCGGGTCCCAAATACACATTATGTGATAATGAGTATCTTTGCTTCTCTTACACTAATTTCGATGAATGAGGGGTCATTTCTAAATGATTTTTTACGTAGAATCCATATATGAAATCAGAATTGACCCAAAATAGCGTTTTCTGGTACCTAGAACCAGGATTCAAAGGTTCCAAATTGGATACCTAAGCAAGTTATACATCAAAATGCTCAGGAAGACCAGTAGAATCTATCTAGAACAAAACCTGGTCAATCGGAAGCAATCCGGCGAAGTGAATCCTAATGGAACTTTGACCGCCGAGCACCAGTGCGCCGGCCCTAGGGGATATCCTGGTAAAGTTTCAGCCTTCTAGACGTCGTGGAAGTACTCACCACAGAGTGCAAAGATGGCACGGCGAACGGGTTAAACATCATAATGATCCCAATGGCATGGAATTTCATTGCCATTTGGATGTAGTCGGAGCGTGCGGTAAGGATACTTTAATGGTAATGTTACAAATTTACAACAAGAATATGAATATGAAAATAAATAAAATAATATAATATAATAATAAATCTATATAATAGATTCGCTTGAGATCTTGTTGATGAGCTCCTCTCTTTCTTTTTGACCGAACGCGTTAGCAATGCTAGTTGTAATTCTTCTAAGAGGGAAAGCTCGTTCAAACATAATATCTTCAATTCTTTTCACACGACTTAGTGCCACATAAGTCATTCCCGCCGTTTTCTCACTATTTCCAATGTCCACAACAATCTTTTGAAGAGTGAGACCCTGGCATTTGTGAATGGTGAATGCGTACCCAAGACTAAGTGGCAATTGAGTCCTCATGAAGTTTCTGCCATTTTTAGTAATGTTGCGCGTAATAGGTTTGATAGGAAAAAGCTTGGTATTTCCCGGAAAGTATGGTCCTTTGTAGTCATCGAACTCGACCAGAACGTGCTTGGGAATTAAAGGCGGTCGATCTTGTTCGCCATAAATAATTGCTCGCACTGTCCCCATTGACGAATTCACCAACCCACCTTGAACCCAAATGTTAGCCCGAAGCTTCACTCTACATCCAATTATTTTCTCGTTCAAGAATTAATAGCAAAAAAATGAAGTTGTTAATGAAAATATAAACAATATAAATTCCAATCAATAGATGGCGTACATCATGTATTACTAAATCGAAAATCAAAATTATCGAATGTGCTTTTGCATTCGTCACTTTTCTGTTTCATTTCCTAAATAGACATTTCGACTGTCAAAAGTTATTAATTTCTACTTTCTATTTTCCCGACTTAACTTTTTCTTCCCATCACCAGTTCTATCCATCACCATCACCACAATGAGTCCACCAGTTGGTTCTGATTATCCAACCACCGCCAAGAACGACGAACTGCCAATCAACTTGCTGTATCACCCCTTTGGACAAGAGCAAAAGCTACTGCCACTCTACTTGGAAATCATCATTCTGCACGTGTTTGCACTCCTGCTGGGCCTATTCTTCATTTACGTGCACAAGGTCCTCATTCCAAAGTACCTTCCACCGCTCGAGTATGGCGAAAGTGAAAGTGAAAGTGAGAATCGAGGCACTCACAAGTACAAAGGTCATCGACGTTGTATCCACAAGAAGAAAGACTTGCTGTCCAGCAACAGCAAACGAAGCAAATCTCCCTAATCGAGCAATTAATTGCAAATAAAATTTTATTTCATTTTTTAAATTACAATTTGTTTGTTACTTTATTTTATATTTTATAATTTCTCAATCTACTTAACCCTTAATTTTAAATAAAAATTCGCGATAAGTTTGAGGAATATTTCTCTCATAAAATTTTACTTGAAAAGCTGCATTTGCCTTGAAAAAGTTGTGTACAATCTTTGGACATTTTCGTTTTGATTTAAAAAGCTAACAAAACTAGTGAATGATTGTAACCGTAAAATAAATAATAATCAGGTTCTATGGACAGGACAAGACCCAGGAAGAAATGTTCTTCTTCTTCATCATCGTCCAACGGCCAATTGAGTGAAAGTAGAATTAGTTTCAGCTGTTCGTCGTCCGATTCGAGATGTTCGGGAATGTTGAGAAACGAATCCATTTTGTAACAAACTTTTCTTCTCGACAAAAAAAAATAAAGCTAAAATTAAATATTTTTCAGGTGAAAAAACCCATCTACTGGTGGGTCATAGTGTTGGCTCGCTAGTTAGTGCAAACCTGCAATATAATGCAAATAATATCGAAGAGAACTCATATTTTTTTGGATGTACAAATCAATTTGCATTTGAATTGCGCATGCGTACATTTGATTTCTCTCAAAAAATTTTCTCTCTTCTTGACTGACTTGGTATACATTGTAAAAAGAGAACCCTCAATTGAAGCTGCTAGTTCGAGTGTAAACGCAACCAACGTACTTTAATGTATAAATAAATTTTATTCCAGGAATTTCGTTCGAGCCAATTTGTAAATCAAATAAATCAAATAAAATTTTGTTAGTGAGAAATATGGAAAAATTGTCCAAGTGTTACAATTTATGTTATTTTCTCTAGAATATTCTATAGAATTCGAAATTATGGCTAAATTTGCGTATGCCCAGATAATTTAGCACCTATTGGTGCAAAAATCCAAGTTTGAGATCCAATTGGAAAAACAACAAAGGTACATATGCTTAAAAATAGAAATTCCACGAATTTTCATACAAAGTCAAAAGACCAAAAGTCATTATAGTCATTAAAATTTAGAATTTTAATGAGCTCTTTATTATTTTATTTTGTTATTCAAAATTAATAAAATTAATAACATTTTAATAACTTGAAAAATAAAATATTTTAAATCGGCACAAAAATAATATTAACATTTTTTTAATAAATTTAAAAGATCAAATCATTTAATATTTTAAACATTTTAAATAAAACCAAAAAACCAAAAATATACAAATCAAATACAGAATTGTTATAATTAACACGCACCATGTTTAATTATTCACGTAAATATATAACAATATACATAATAACAATCAAACACAGAAACGAAAACGATTGCACAAATTGCATAAGCGTGACTCATATTGAAGCGATTGAACGTATCCACAAAGAACTCGGGATCTTTCCAGTGATTGAGAGTCCACCGAATCAAATCAAGCAGTCCAATAGTACAAATTTCTATCACTCTATGCACAACAAAGGGATATATTAAATAAACAAATTTTATGATGCAAACACAACGAAAATGGTTGGCGTATGGTGCAAATTGGTAATTCTCAATGAATTGAAATGTAACAAAGAAAACAAAGAGACCAACATTGAAGATGCGGAGTTGGGCGAACCGATTGGTGGCCGCATACTGAAACACCATCAGACCAAACAGACATTGCAGGTAGGCGTAGACTGCACTGAGGGCGGCTGGGGAGAGGACACTTCGCCGATAATGGTCAGAGTTCTCGGGAAACCACATTTTTTTGGAGGTTGACGGTTGAATTCTTTAGAAGAAAAACAATGAAAATCACGAAATGAACCTGTTTAGTAAGTGTTTACATGTGTCCCATTTGGAACAACAAAGCAGCCAACTACTACTGCTCGACTTATTCTATATATAAAAGCGCGCATGGAAATTTGAATGTACTCTCAAGTCTCAGTAGAACAGAATCGGTGCAGTATTGGAACCAGTTCAAACCTGTTCGCGTCTCATATATAGAAATTCAACAGAAAAATTTGATTTTTAAATCAAAATAATTGCATTTCGTTTTTTGGAGATATTAACCAATTATCCAAAAAGAATAATAATAATTATTATAATATAATCATTTTGTTGATTTAATTATATTCATATTTTTGGGTGTTTTCCTGATTTATTATTTGAATTTTACATTAAAAAAATAAAAACAAAATTTTGCTTTTTTAAGAATGTTGGAAATAGTATTTTCTGGATTTGGTTAGTTTTTGAAATATGTTGGCTCGTTTGATTCGCATTTTTAGAAAATTTTAGAATAGCTGATGATAAATGTTTTTAAAAATATGTTTTCAGAATTCGATAAATTCTAGATTATTTTTCCGGCAAATATGTGATGGCAAATTACAAAGTAGAATTTGAAAATAATAGTAAAATTCATCAATTTTTGACTCGTGCAACCAATTAGCTCAATTTGACACAATGCGCATGCACTTTTCTATGTATATCAAAGTTCGAGCATATTCTATAGAATCTAGAAGAGTCCAACTATAGTTGTAGATGTAGGGGTATAGGATACCTGAATGATGATGTGAGTGAGAGTGAGAACCAGATTTGTGTTTGTCCAACGGTTGAACTCGAACCAGCAGCAATGCGTTTGTGTGTTTGTACTGGAACGGGAACAGACACACACAAACAAAATGTTAGTTAGTTTCGTTTATTTTGAAATAACTTTTTTTGTATATTCTAAAAGATGCTATGAAGCGGATAAGTGCCACGGAAATAGTGGAACCCAAGTAGAATTGAAATGATACACGCCATCCTTTCTACCATGGATATTATACTGGTTTGACTAATTCCGTGGCACTTGTTCGCCTGACGTAGCATCTTTAGAAAAAATTCTTATTTTGCTTAAATTTGGATTTTACCGAAGAAATTGAAAACATCTGAATTAGGATAAGTTCGCCATTTTGGTCGGCGTTACTAGGTCCAGAAAGCAATGTCCAAACAGTTCCTAAATGTAAACTCCTTGTATTAATCAATTTGTAATTTCTCAAGCAATAAAAACAAAAGTGGTTGTGAAAGTGGTTTAATTGCTCAACAGTAAATATAATAAAAATAGTCGTGCAACTCATATAGCGAGAAAGCTGAATCGCTTCTTGAGTGGTCGATCATCGGGCAGTGAGATGATGTACTTGCGAAAAGAGAGCAGCATCACCGAGGCCAGCACCATAATAGCGCCCACAAAGGTGAAGAAGCTCGGAATTTGGTGGAAAAAGACGATTTGAAATATGAATGCAAAGAATGCCTGTTGGTAAACAAAACAAAACTCAATTTAGTAAAATCATAAATCGTAAAGTCAAAACCTTTACCTCACCACTGCATCTCACCACCGAAACCACGCCGGTGCCTTCTATTTGAGTTGCCATAGTTTGAAACATATTAGCGTAATATGAAATGATGGCCAATACGGCGAGCATATAGCCACTGTAGCCGGTAGAGGGCAGTTTAAAGTCGTAGAACAAATAGTTGATGATCGTAATTTCCACTACGGAAATCAGGGAAAAGTTGAATAGAATTACAGAGGGATGGGTGTTGCGCAACTGAGAAAAAGGTATAATTCATTAGAGATTTAGATTAGGATTTATTTGAAACTCACCTTTCCCTCCATGATGTACAAGAAGGAGCCAAAGAGCATTGCGCCCAACGAGAAGGACACACCAATCAAGTACTTATGGGTGGAAGACTTTTCATCTTCAGATTCGGTGGTTCCAGAATATGATTCCGTAGTAGTCATGTTACTGTCAAGCAGACTCGGAATGTTGGTGGCGAATTCTCCTAATGGAATCACCGTAGTCGTGGTGGTACTGTTGGCCAGACTTTTCCCAGCCCATCCACCAATGTTCGACGCCAGTAGAATGCCCCCAATTGAGAGCGCCAGTGCCAGCACATGGTAACGGCCAAATTCTTCGCCCAAGAATATTCGTGCCAGAATGAACACACAGACAGGTATGGCCAACATGATGATGGTCGCCTCCGTGAGGCTAATGTAGTTGAGTGCATTGTAGTGCAGGAACAGGCCCGTGGCACTGCATATGCCACGGATTAGGATCCACAGGCGCCACCACCAGTTGGGAGGGCCAAAGCAGGGCTGTCGTGACTCCTGTACCACTGGGTAGGCAAGTAACATAATTCCTGAAAGAAAATTATGTCCCCAAAATTAGAATTATAGTCGAGTGCGTGCGAAAATTTAACCTCTAACCTTACCTAAACTTAATCCATAACACGCCCGCCTAATCCCTAACTTACCTAAACCTAAACCCTCATCACTTACACGCCCCCTAACTTATCTAAACCTAATCCCTTAAGAGATGATATTCAGATTCTTACCGACATAACGGAACAATGCCTTCTCTGAGGGCGTAATGTCAGTGAGGCACTTCACCACAACACACGAAATTGAGAAGCACAGCGAAGCGAGTAGAGCCAAACTGACGCCGGCAAAGATTTTCTTCAAATCGGTCTCTTTCTTTGGCTTGGTCAATGCGCTTGAGGGTGCTGCTGATGATGAAACATCGACGATAGTCCTCGAAGTATCGGCCATTTCGGAGGTACAAGTCTCGAGCTTTGGCATCTTCTTGTCCGCTTCAGGAAGCTTGTCCATATTAGGCGAGTAGAAATTGAAGGTCTTGTAAGGCTAATAGTTCTATACTCTTCATAACTTGCAACCTAACTACAAACTCATAAGTACAAACCAAACCTTTTCGAAATCCAAATAATTTCGAATTCAAATCTCGAATGAAGTGTGTACGTAAGTTTTAGTTTGAGAAAACAAATTGAAAAAATTTGAAAGTTTTTACACTGTGAAAAATGTTGAATGAATTAAACTTTATATACGGAGTAACAAAATTAATTCAAGTAAATTAATTTGTCATTTAAAAAAACTATTAAAACCATTTGAAAAACTAAATTCAATATATATTTGCATAACTTCTCTGCGTGTAAAATATTTCTTAAGAAATTTGCGAGAGGAAGAGAGGTGAGGGTTGAAGTACTCGGGTTGAGGATAGTCAAAAGCTTATAGTCATTAGTAAATTTAAAATATTGAATTTTAATGAGCACTTTTGTTGTTCAAAATTAATAACATGAAAAGAAAATTATTTTAAATTATTACACAAAAAATTTTAAAAAATTAGTTTATTCAAAATATAAAATTAGAATTCTTCAAATAATTCTGAAAATTATTAATATTAAGAACTAAAACCATGAAATGCATCAGTTACATGTGTTCCATTTGGAAAGGCGTCATATTATTAATTCCAACTAATTCTATATAATAAAGCGGATTAACTTTCAAGTTCAGTAGAACAGAATCAATCCAATTGGAACCAGTTTGAAGCTGTTTCCGGCTTAAGTAGAAATTCAACAGAGAAATTATTTTTACAAATTATCACAATTTCATCGCTTTTTACGTTAAAAACTTATTATAACAGTTCTCATTAAAAACTCATAATAAGTAACATTTCTTGAATAATTATTCAAAAAATGTTATCTTGTTGATTTATTTATTTTTAAATAATTTTTTTGGAATATACAAAATTCCGAACAATTTTTTCATAATTCTGTGTGTTAGTAAATTAAGGCAGGAGATGGCGCATTTTCAGTAAAAATAGCTGCCAGTCAAAACAGTGAAAAAAGAGGTAATCTTTGGGTGCACTTTTCTCCTGTGTTTCTGGATTTTGATGTATTATAATATTTTTTTAAAGATAAATGTATAAATTTTAAATTTATCTAGAAAAATTAAAGGTTTTAAATGTCTGTCCGTCTTGAGTTGAGTTCAAAGCAAAAATAATCAATTTTTTCAAATTTTTTAAATATTTAGTAAAAATATCATGAAATAGTTGGAATTTTTCTAGATAAATTTAAAGTCTATACATACAAAATCGATCCAGAAATGTAGGAAAAAAATGTGCATACGATTTTCTATATATATTAAGGTATTCCATAGAGTCTATAGAGTCTAGACTCTGGACGAGTCCAACTAGATGTAGGGGTATAAGGTACCTGAATGATGATGTGAATGAGTGAGAGTCAGAATTGAGTTTGTCCAACAGTTGCACTCGAACCAGCATCAGTTGGATTCTGTGTGCGTTCCAGCCCAGGCGCACACAATCCAACTAGTTAGTTAGATTTTTAGTTAATTTTGAAATTTTAGTTTTGAAAATTACTTTTCGAATTACTAAAAGATGTAACGATACGGATACTTGTCTTTTTCAAGTTTTGCGTTTGTAACATTTTTATTTTGCAAATTATCACATTTGTAACATAGAAATGAAACAAATGCAGAACTAGAAAAAGACAAGTATCTTGATTGTAATCATGTTTTAGTATAACTTCAATTTTGTTTATTATTATTTCATAAAAAGAATTAATTGTCATTTTGCCTAATTTTTGTTTCTTAATTTACATTACTTAATTTTTATGTCACTTAAATGCAATGTCAATTGAATTTTTTTTGTTTCGAATTAAAATTGTAATTGTTTTTGTAATATAAATGATTTTGAATAAAATGATTTGTATATAATAAAATATTTTGTCTTGCTTATTTATTGGTTGTTGTTGTTTATTCGGTTAATTTTGGATTTTTTTACAGAGGTGATTGGAATGTTACTTTTATGGTTACTGGAACTTTGCGCAATTGGACAAAGCGCAGAGGAATTAAAAAACGTTTTTAGTTTGTGTCAAAGTGAGTGTGTGTGTAAATCTGGTTCGAATTTGTTTCAACTGAAAACTTTGCCATTTACAGTTTGTATCATAATCTCTTTGATTTGAAAGTAGCAAAATTCGGACATTTTTTTATTTACTAGTGAATCACCAATTGGCTCAACTTGTGATTGCGTTTTTCAAACATATCTAACAAGTAAGTACTTGCCCTGTTCGAGCATGTTCTATAGACTAGACGAGTCCAACTAGATGTAGGGGTGGAATGATGATGTGTGAGTGAGTGAGAGACAGAATTGTGTTTGTCCAACAGTCGAACTCGAACCAGCTTTAGTTGGGATTTTTGTGTGCGTTCCAATACAGACGCACACAATCCAACTGTTAGTTAGAATTATAATTTTGATTAGTTTTGAAGCATGTTATGATACTGAGAAATAGTGTGATAAAAATCACGCCAAGCATCCTCGAAATGATACAAGCAACAAATATAGTCACTTGTTTCATGGGTATGATGCTAGGCGTGATTTATATCACGCTAATTATCTTGATCATGGTCATGTTTCAGTAGTATTTGGTTTCAATTATTAAAAAAACTTTATTTTGTCTAAATTTTGCTGTTTTTTAATTTATTGTAATGTCAATTGGGATTTTTTTTTGTCTCTGTTCCTAATTCTTTATTAAAATTGTAATTGTTTTAGTATTAATTATTGATGATTTTGAATAAAATGATGTTTTGTTTTGCTAATTGTTGTTTGTTGTTTATTTGGAGGAAATGTTGTGTGCTTTGCACTTGAGACAATCTCCCAAAACTTTGGCACATTTGAGACAGAATTTCAGATGGTCACAACACTCGAAGCGAAGTCGTTTGGTGGACATTGTCGAGTGACAGAGTTGACAAAGCGGGACAAGGGAATTCATACGTTTGTGACCTATGCAAAAAAGAGTGAGTATAGTAATGTTGACTGATTGACTTACTTTTGGAAGTTTTGAAATTGTGCTCAATGGTAATGTCTTCGGTTGTGACCTGTGATTCGATGGAGAGAAGAGAATCGTTGACGGTGACATTGTGAAGGGTGATTGAAGGTTTGGATGGTGCTTGCTCGGTGAGTTCTTTTGGGGGATGGAGAGAAAAGTCTCGAAAGTCGACTCGTTTTGGTGGATGTCTGAAGGAGGATTGGCCGAAGTTGAAGTAGACTTGCTGGTGAGGGGACAGACTGACACAGGCGTGGTAGGGCAGAGTTGAGAAGTAGACGTTTGGAGGAGGGGGCAGGAGGTGACCGTTCAGGGAGAAACTGAATTTTTGGTTAGGTTGATCGAGAAGACAACCAATCACATCTCCTGCTTTCCATCTATGGATCGAGGTTGAGAGTGGACGCTTTTTGTTTTCATTCAAGAATGTTCGATCGTATCCATTGAATCCAACTGAGAACTCATCACCGCCCACATCTGTTCTTGCCAAGTCAGTTCGTTTGGTGGCCCAGCCAATTGTCATGGGTCCAGCAGTGAGCAGCACAACCTCGAAGTAGTAGATGTGCGCACTGACTTGGCACACGGACCGGACACTTTGCCAGTGCGTGCAGAGAGCTGACAGGGTGAGAGGGTGAGGTGAGAAGTAAGGTCGAGAGGATTGAGGACAATAGAGAGGTTGTGAGTGAAATGTTGATTATCAGAAGAGGACTTTAAAATATTGAGTGAAGTGAACAAATTGTTGGAACAAATATAGAGTTGGTAGTGAATTCTATGTTTGTGTTTCAAGTTGAGCAATTGAACCACATTCTTTCCCTTAAATTGGTACCTCCATTTGTCCACCATTTTTGTAATTGTCAGTGTAATTTTTATTCAGAATAAATTTAATTCTTGGAACCTGTATCTGAGTTATTTTTAGTTTATGAAAAGTCAGAGTGTATTAAGAATCTGGTTTGAATTGGTTTCAACTGAATCCTTTGCCATTTAGTTTGTCTTATAATTATAATCTTTCGATCTTAAAATAGAAAATCCAGCTATTTTGAATGGCCTCCAATTGGGTCAATTTGACATGCGCTTTTCTGTATATCAAAGTATTTTTCCTGTTCGAGAAGGTTCCAACGATTAGACGAGTCCAATTGGATGCGGTAAGGGTGGACAAAGTCTCTAATTGTAGCTTTGAAATGATACGAGTCACATAGAGATACAAGCCGTTAATTTATATCACATGTTTTAGAAAATACTTTTATTTATTCTAGACATCTACAAGAAAATGCTCGGGTCGCAAGCGACCCTCGCAAGGCGCTCCCGCGCCACACCCAACCCCCCACCACCGCAAATTTTAATTTTCAATTGATCGAGATCAAATTGCAAATTCTCGTACATTTATTCATTTGCACTTATGTTTTTTTAATTGCTTTCAATCCATTTATAAATTGAATTAAAGCTTATTGAATAAACCGTTTGTACTGATAACAAACAAATCACCCAATCGAACATTCTTCCAATGTCTCCAATGCAATGTATTGACAATGTTAATATCTCGCGTATATTGTCGTTCATTATTCTGTCTTTTCGAGTTGCGCTTACCATCTCTGGAATCAAATCACGGTCGTATACCGTTTGTGTATGCCTTTGAATACTGTCAGTTTGGTTGTTCCGTTCATTTCTGCTTTTCCAACATAGGTGCATCGTTCGGAAAGTATTCGTAATACTGTACGGGTCCACTTCTCAATTCTGTCGTCTATAACTTGCAAAAGTCACACCCAAGTATTTGAATTCCTAATTTGCTTTAACCCTATCCACTTGTGTTTGACTTATACGTTTATTTTTATTCGGTTTAGATTTTTATGTCAATGATGAGTTGATTACTACTGAGTTTTTTTTTCGTGTAAAGATTCGATTGATTCATTTAGGCAAATGGGTCGAGTTAGTGTGGTTTGTTTTGTGACTGCCAAAGCCATGCTGACATTGAAAAAACGTGTGATCCTCAATTTCATTAATTCAATCGGAATACAGTGGCAATAATCATATTCCTAAATTTAAATTTGATGATGTGATAAAGATGTAGACTGTCAAAAGTAATGAGCAATGTTATAACTATTTAGCATCACCACTGTGATTGACCACTATCATCGTTTCGAAAATCTCAACGCTGGTTAGCACAGACTAAAGACTAATATGAGCATAAACACACAAAATGATAATAAACTGAACTTTAACAGATTGTAATTACAGAATGTGAAAAAGAACGCTCGAAACAACTGTGTGGTGCAATAGATATCATAATAAATATCGAATCAGTATGGTGGTGATGGGTTTGAAGTTGGGTTTTGGATGGTTTGAGTCTGGTTGATTGAGATGATAACAAACTGAAGACATTAGTTTTCCAAGTACATCTGTTTAGTTGAGACAGTAATAGATCTGTCGGTTAGATGTTTAGTGAACATTGTTTACATTCAGATTGACAACATTCAAAACAACGCGCGTACTGTCGTCTGCTTGGCTGTGTGTGCATGAGTGTGCTGCTTGCTTACTGCTTTCTGTGTGTGTGAGCGCGTACACGCTTTTGTGTGTGTGAGGCGAACAATCGGTGAATGATGAACAGATTCACCGATATTTTATAACGGACGGAGAAAAACTACTGTATTATTTTAGAGGTAAGTAGATTTACGCTAAATATTATTGTAGAAATAATTGATTTAAAATTAAACAAAAGCAAATTTTTACAAATCGACTTTAATTTACTCTAAACAAATTCTGAACGATTCCATACCCACAGGAATGTTGCAATAAAGTAGGATTCTTGGATTCTTAATGTTTGACCTATTATTTGGGCACCGCGTGAACACAAAACAAACAAGATGTTTCCTGTTATTCTTCTGGGATTTTTGATGTGTGATTCTGCAAACACACAATCGATGTTTTGAGAGGGAAAAATTATTTATAATTATTTGTATTGTAATATTTTATTTTGAGATTATTTCCAACAAATCGTGTTAATTTTAAATATATTTGTGTGTGTGTATGTGTGTGTGTGTGTGTGTGTGTGTGTGTGTGTGTGTGTGTGTGTGTGTGTGTGTGTGTGTGTGTGTGTGTGTGTGTGTGTGTGTGTGTGTGTGTGTGTGTGTGTGTGTGTGTGTGTGTGTGTGTGTGTGTGTGTTTGGTCAAAAGGGAAAATTGAGTAATAAAGATAAAAGCATATTAAAGTTCAACTTTGATGAATGTTTCAAGTTGAAATTGCCAAAACTGTTCAAATAGGCAAATCACAGCCGTTGTGTTTGTGTGCACGCTGTCAGACAGAGCGGTGATTTGTATGTGCTCTCTGTCATTTGTCTGCCACCAACCACCGAGCTGACTTCTTTCTTTCTGTTTGTTCTACTCGTCATTTGTCTCATCTCTCGCCTCACAATGTCAAACGAGTTCGTTGCATCTGTGAATCCACTGGAGAACCTACCCGCACCTGACCCGAACCAGCAAGATCCGAAGCGTGATGTTGAGTCTTTGGACCGACGATTTGGCTCGTTGATGTCTTCCATTGGCGAGATCAACAGATTGAACTTTGTCCAATCTGCTCAAACCAACAATGTGCTTGCTATGATGGCTGAACTGTGGAAACACCATCGACGCGAGTTGTGTGACATGTCAAATCGTATTCGTGCATTAGAAGATTCAAGAGTACATTCAAACAACCATAAGGCAACATCAACACACGATTTGGACTCATCCGATATTGGTGCTAATGTCTCAGTAGATTCTGCAAATAATCTAGGTGGAAATGAATTTGGCACCGAAGAACTAGTGAATTGCCTCGACGCAAATGTTCCTTCTACTTCCAATGAAGTTAATCTCACCGAATCGACAAGTGGATACGAACAAGTCAACGGCCACTCTCCTAATCTGTCCTCAGTTTCCACGACCATCGACACTGAACATGATCAAAATTCAAATGAGGTCACTCTGAATGCAAGCAAAATGGAAATCGGCCAAGAAGATGACGAATATCACGAAATAGATGTGGCTGAAGGTGGAGAAAAGGTCAACGAAAACGAAAACGAATTTTTGCTCGAAAAGTCAATTGGAAATAATCAAATTTATGGGAATGACAACCAAATTGTCAACCAACAAATGGAAAAGGACGACCAAAGCGAAATATTCTCGACCATCAATGACGAGCACAACGAATCGCCAACTTCGAAACAGTCCAAAACTCGAAAACGAAAACGCACAAACAAATCACTCGTCACCAAAAGTTCTTCACTCGAAAATAGCTTGATAAACGTTGAAGCATCCACTTCAGGTCCTACGACGAGATCTAAACGAACTCGAGTGTCTTCTTCTTTGAGTAGCCGAGAGTCCGCCGAACAAGTGAACACTGGATCAGGAGTTGATTCAAGTGACGAAGACGATCAAAATGGAATTGACTCGAGTGGAGAAGGAGAAAGCGTCGAACAAAGTGAAAGGTGGTTGGACAGTGAAACCGAGTTGGGTGATGATGGAGATGAAGGTGGAAATTACGAGATTGAAATTCTCAAGATGAAGTGCACCGAAAAGAACTGTAATGTAGAGGTTGCAAGCAGAGTCGAGTTTCACCGTCACTTGCAAAAGAAACACAACACATCGTTGCCTCATCGATGCTTGGCTGTAGGATGCGAGGAACGGTTTGAGCACTGGTGAGTGTGTGTGAAACAGTCGGCTTGACTTGGTTTAATTGATTTGTTGTTTTATAGGACGGAACTAGGTCCACATATTCGACGCAATCATTTGAGCATCACCAGCTGGCCATGTGCTCACTGCGCCAAGACATTCAAATCTCAGAAGGGTTTGTTTCAACATTTACATTTGTTCCATTTTGAAGGAGTATTCATGTGTGGCTATGATGGATGTCGAGTTGCTACACTTCGATCTGAACTATTCAACCATCAAAAAGTAGTCCATCCCAAGGCGCTTTCCAAGATCTACACTTGTCAAATCAACAATTGCGGCAAGTCGTTCACCCGAAAGGATAATCTCGACGTTCACCAACGAATTCATCAAAATTTCAAAGCATCACCACCCCAGAATGGTAAACCCTTACGCACAGTCAACATCAACGACTTCTCCAGTTTGCCCATCGAGTGGACCACAGCTCGCCATCGTTTGCACACCAGTCTCAGGTGAATCAACTGTCGCCAGGTGAGCTTCTTGAGAACAATCACCAAACACTCGTTGGGCAGCTCGTCGATCACCTTCTTGAATCGTTTCATTCGAGGTAAGGGAACGCAAGTTCCAACTGTGGCAACAAGAAATAGTATACTATAGGGACAAATCAACACCTTGGTTCACATTTGAGACCATTTTCGGGATGAGATATTTCGAGTTTCGAGAAGAAGAAACAGCCAGACAATAAAGTCGCCGAAAGCAGGCGAAAATACCACGCCGCTTGTGTAAACAACTACACTAACTCGACACGGTTATTTCTACCCAACTGCCTCAAATATATAAAATAGTCGATTTGAAATAAAGAATTTTTAATTTATGTTTAACAAATTAAACAAAATTTTCATGTTTGTTAAACATTTGAAACATTTCAACACATTTTATACCAGAAGAAAAATATTTACAAAATTGAAAGGTTATTTACTTCTTATAAGGGAAAAGTTGGAATTTAATTCAATTTGTATTAACTCGGATGTAGTCATTGACCAATAACAATTGATTGAAAAATATCTGTCAATTTCATTTTGACATTTTGACTCTAAATGTCAAGTACATAAAATGGTGAATTAAAAATACTGACAGTTGTGAACTTCAAATTATTGAACCTTAAAAAGGCAAAACAGTCAAAATAGCCGAGCCTATTGTCACACACAGGCACAGACAGCTGATTTGTTTATGTGCACGCTGTCAGACCGAGCGGTGATTTGTATGTGCTCTCTGTCATTTGTCTGCCACCAACCACCGAGCTGACTTCTTTCTTTCTGTTTGTTCTACTCGTCATTTGTCTCATCTCGCCTCACAATGTCAAATGAAAACGAGTTTGTTGCATCTGTGAATCGACTCGAAAGTCTATTTGACTCGAACCAGACAGACCTGAAGCATGATGTTGAGTCACTAATCGACAGACGATTTAGTTCGTTGAAGGAAGAGGTCAACAAATTGAAGTGTGCTCAGTCTGCTCTCGATCAAATCAACAATCTGATGGCACAGTGGGACGATCGACGCGATTTGAGTGACTTGCCTAATCGTATTCGTACCATACTCGAAGGTGTCACTGCAAACAACCATCAGTCACGCCATTTAGACGCATCAGAAGTTGGTGATAACGTTACAGTTGAGCCAGCGAACAATCTAGGCGAAAATGAAATTCGTACAGAAGAACACGTGAATGGTCTCGACACAAATGTCCCTCCACCTTCGACTGTCAACGATCTCAACTCATCGACTAGTGACAACGAACAAGTGAACTATCTCTCTACTGTCGAACCAATTCCTTGTGCAGTCTACAGCAGCAAGGACGTACCTACATCAAGTTCAATCATTGACACGAACATCAAGACTGAAGGTAAGCAATTGTAGTTGTTGTTGAATGTTGACATAATTTGGTGCATTTCTGTGCATTGTCTAGATGCATCAAACAGTCAACAGTCAGTCCAAATGTGTAAACGAGTCAAGATGGAACAAGATGCACAATACATCACCCACTCGGATGGTGACAATGGATCTGACGATTGCATTGTGAAGCAAGAAATTAAGGAGGAATTCGATGAGACTTGTCAATTGGATCCAGATAACGATGAGTCTGTTCAAATTTGGACTCAAGTTAAGACTGAAGTGAAGGAAGAGGTGGAAAGTGAAGAAGAAAATGTCATTGGACCTGAGGATGGCGAAAAACTCAATGACAGCCAAAACGAATATTTACACGAGTCGTCTAATAGAATGAATCCAGGTTCCCTGAATGACCAACAAGTGGACAAATGTGATCATGGGTTAAGCGAACCAGCCAATGATTGTCAGAACGAATCGTCAACTTCGAAACAAACCAAAACTCGCAAACGAAGACGCCCAGACAAATCACAAGTTACCGAAAATTCTTCATTCGAAAATAGCGGCGAAGTGTCCTCTCCTGGTTCGATGACGTTGTCGAAGCGAACTCGAGTCTCTGCTTCTTTGGATCGCCGAACGAACACTGATCAAACGAGCACTCAATCAAGAGTTGATCTAAGTGATGGTGACGATCAAAATGGAAATGGAGAAGGAGAAGAAGGCGTCGAACAAAGTGAAGACGGAGAAACGTGGTTGGACAGTGAGACCGAGTTGGGCGATGATGAAGATGAAGGTGGACATTACAAGATTAGGACTATCAAGTTGAAATGCACCGAGGATGGCTGTGAGGATGAGGTTTCGAACAGAGTCGAGTTGCACGATCACTTGCGAGGTGAACATCACATATCTCCTCATCGATGTTTTGCTGATGGATGTTTGGAACGGTTTGAGCAATCGTGAGTGTGATGTGGTGGTGTTGACTTGGTTTAATTGATTTGCTTTATAGGGGTGAACTTGGTTCACATGTTCGGGACAATCATTCGAACATCTCCACCTGGTCCTGTCCTCACTGCACCAAGACATTCAAGACTCATCATCGTTTGTATCTGCATCTACATAACTATCACTTCGAAGGTCAATTCAAGTGTGGCTATGATGGTTGTCACTATGATCGAGTGGCCACACTTCGAGTTGAAATATTGTGTCATCAGAAATCCGTCCATCCCAAGACAACCATCTACACTTGCCAATTCCCCAACTGTGGCAAATCATTCAACAAAAAGTTCAATTTCGACGTTCACCAACAAAGTCACACTGGTGTCAAACCTTTCCTTTGTGACTGGACTTGTTGCGGAAAGTCGTTCGCCCAAAAAGGTAATCTTGACGCTCACAAACGAATTCATCAAAAAGTCAAACCATTCAAATGTACCTGGAACAAGTGTGGTTAGGCTTCAACAAATCAAAGCGATGTAATCAAACATATCCGCACTCAACATTTCGGTCTCCCTGAAAGCCAGAAGGAACAACGTGTACGCGGCCTTGAAGACAATCGAAACCCTCGTGACTATCTCCTCCACACTACAACACAAATCTAACCACAACTCCTCCTTCTTTTACCATGCACGGACCACTTACATTACACATCCCACAACATTCTCCACACAGACCACACATTCAATTCGTTGATAATATATCTCACTATTTGGAATATTCACAATTGTAACAATTAAATAAATTACTGCATTTATTATTTGTTTGAAATATGAATTAATAAGCGAATACCAAAAACACTGGTTAACGTTTTATAATGTTGAAATTAGCGAATAATCAGTCATAAACAGTACATAGAAGTAAATCCACATAGGTAAAAAGTGATCAACGACAATTATGATGATGATGCGTCTTATCAGTACGTACTGCTCAAGTAGTATTGGTATGACCTTCAATGATGTTTCAATGCTGTTGAAATGCAGTTTCTTCGGTAAGTTTAGACCGCACAAATTAGTACAATTTGGTGTTTATTAATTAATAATTCAATTGAACAACAACTGCAGTGCTCTGTTCTTTATGATTTAAAGGTTTGTTTTCTGTATTGGTATATTTCCATTTCAGTTAATCAACATTAATTAATTTGTCTATTCCTAGCTCACCATCGGCATGGTTCAATACTTGGCTCGATTGACTCATTTGACTGAGCTACGAATTGATGGCACACAAATTGACTTGACCTCTCTTGATGTTCACAATTTGTTACCACTGTACAACATTCGAACCCTATCATTGGTGGATTTTAAGTTTGTCAATGGTGATGAAAATGTAATCGATTTTTTGTCACGAAATTCTGTTCGAAATCGAGTTCTCTCTGTTATTTTTCCAAATGTCGAGAATTTGACAATCAAAAGCGATCAAGAACAATTTGAATCATTTCGTTAATTTGCGTTCCTTCAATTTGCCTTTGCACGATCCAACTTTGAATTAGATGGACTAAATCTGAATTGCACCATGAACTTCAACAATATCATGGATTTTTACAAATAACTAGAGACTTAAGTCATTAACATTACTTATACACGAATATATAATATTATCTATTACTTATCGATAAGTTATCGTTGTATATTTATTATTAACAATAAAGAATTTCTATTTCTGAGCATAATTATTTTTAATTAAAAATATATTATTTTAGAGGTAAGTGACAAAAATATGAAAATTGTACAGGATTTTCAAGAATAAAACCGTTTGCTTGATTTTGTCTTGATGCAGTTGTGGACAAGTTGATCAATCTTTTATACAGTTTAAGTGTATAAAACTTGACTTAATAGGTACGACAACGGGACAATGTCTTTGTCAATTGTTTTGTTTAATCAATTACAAATATCTAAATTATTTTAAAGCAGCTTTAGCTTCTCAGTTTACAATACAAATTGCAAATCATGATTACAAAAACTGCATTATGATATTGACTAAGCTAAATAAAGAAATTGAGTTTATTGTGTTTTGAGTTGATTAAAATTTAATTTCAAAATTATCAAAACCCCAATTAGAATCGAAGTTTTAAAAACTAATGCCCCTGTTCACATCAATTTGGAGCTTTCGAGAAATTATTTGTAAGACTATTGTACTTGCGTGAAGCAAACAATGGAAATAATATGTCAAATAATAGAAGCAGTCATTTATTTACTTTGTTAAAATTAAGAATATTACAAATAGTGAGATATATTAATGATTCAATTGAATCGTGGTGTAAATAAACAAATATATTATAATTAACAAGAGATTGAATGTGTGGTCTGTGTGGAGAAGTTGCAAAAACTTGCAATCCAACAGCATGTTTACTGAAATATTCAATTACACGATCGAGCTACAGGACATTCTTTAAATCGAGGTGCGTCACATTAGCCAGCCATTGACCGTTGATGGCATGATCAAAATTAAAATCTTCTCCAAATCTTCCAAAAGAAACTCGTGAGCACTTCGGACTAAAATGGCCAAAAATTGAAGACTCAAAACTCAAATAAGAAAATTGCTCCAAACGAGCCAATGTTGGTGCAAGAATTGACCAATTCATTGGAACTTGAATGTCGAGTCGTTTGAGTGAAACGGCCAAATTGATGAATGTCTGGAGTTTTTGATATTTATCAGTACTTGCAGAGAATCCGAAATCACGAGAAAAAATATTTGAGAATTGCCAAAGTCGTCAGCCGGTTCAAAGGAAATTGTGGCAGAATAGTGAAAATATTGCTCAAATGCAGATCCATAGCGATAGATTCAATGTTGGGAAAGAGTTGGCCAAGTTGAGATTTCAAACTAGAATAGGACTTCAGTTTGATGACTGTAAAAGTGTTCAAATCAATTTGTTCAAACGACCGTTTCTTGAGATAGTTGACATCATCATGTTCATGTTCATATTCAGATTCGGTCAAATACAAGGATTTCATGGTGTGCCCAATCGAATAAATCACAGCATGCCATATCTTGCACATCACTCGCAGATGATTCATCACTGATTAGTGTTACATTTAGAAAAAAGTATAGTAAAGTGACGCACAAGTAGAGATTACAAATATACAATATAAGATAAAGTGAATAAAGGGGTAGAGGTGAAGTGACACATAGATGAAGACTCACAGCGACTTTATATTACAACTATAAATTCTATAATTTATAATATACTAATAAAAAGAGTGCGAACGCAATTTGCTGAAACGGTCCAAATACTGCTCAAAGTCTACCAACTTGGAAATATAATAGGTCATCATCAAATTCAGATGCTCGACAGTGGGCAAAATGGTGCACAGAATCGAAGTGAGCTGATCACAGTCCTTTAGGCCAGTAAAATTGCAGGGCGAGAGAGTGAAAGTGCGAATGGACACGAGTGGAATGAGTTCAAACTTGCGAGCAGCTTCTTCCAGATGAGGCAAATCAACCAAAATGTAGGAGAGTTCAATTTCGGACAAGTGCTTCAGCTTGCTAAGGTGACCAATCAGTTGGGAAGTCAGTCGATTGGAATTCTAAAATACATAAATGAAAAGGTTAATGAGTACAATTAGTTTGTACAAATAATACCAAAATGCAATTGACGATTCCTTCAAGGCGTAACACTTGCATTGAGTGAGCATGTTTGCTGAAATACTCGATTAGACGATCGAGCTCACTAGCCATCGTTAGCTCAAGATGAGTCACATTGGCCAGCCATCGACCGTTGATGGTGTGCCATTGAGTGGGGTCATCTTCACAGTAAATATTAAGAGAAACTCGGGTGCAATTCGGACCAAAGTACCGAACAGGAGAAAGGTCAGAGCACGAATAGAAAAATTGTTCCAGTCGAGCCAATGTTGGCGTAAGAAGTGGCATTTGAGAATAGGTTTGAGTTCGAATATCGAGTCGTTTGAGTGAGACGCACAAATTGATGAGTAGAAGTAGTTTGATGATATTAACACTACTTGAAGTGTCGTGGCTAAATGTAAATGACAAAGTGGTCAGCTGCTTCAACTGAGGCAGAACAGCGATAATATCACTCAAAGGCAGATCCATAGCGATAGATTCAATGTTTGGAAATAATTTGACAAGTTGAGATGGCAAATGTTCAAAATTCAAAAAAGGCGTGACTTTGATATGAGTGAAAGTGTTCAAATCGATAAGTCCAAACGATCGTTTCTTGAGAAAGTCCACATTATAACCACATAAGTCACATTTTCCCACTGACAACGATTTCTTGGTTTGACCAATCGAGTAAATCACCGCCTGCCACTTTTTGCACACCACCTGCAAATGAATCAATTCCTGCATATCCAATCGAGACAAAATAGCATCCACAAGTTCGTTAGGCAGTCGGTTAATAGGTCCATCAGTTGTACAATCCAATTGGAGTTGAGCCAACCAAAAAGTTACCGAATCCATTTCAAATAGGTCGAGCGTTGGTAGTTACGAAAAAAAGCGAGAGAAGGCCTTTGGCGATGACAGTGAAATGCACAAATTTGTTGGTAAAACAGCTCAAAAACAGGTGTGTTTATTACTTTGAGTGTTGCACAACACATTCACAAGTTGAGCCAAGTGAAAATAACCAAATCCAAATTAAATCGATCGAGCGTTGAAACTGAGTTACAAATAAAAATACACAAGAGAAAACCTTTTGCAAAAGACAACACACAACATCGAAATGAGAAATGCTTTGATAAAGCAGCTTATTCATATACAAACAGACACTGTTCACAAATGACGTTACTGTATTTGTTGATTTTAAAGACAAATTATATTTTTCACTTTTAAATGGTATAAATCAATGTTACAAATTGGAATAACTTTTAAAGGATTGTGTTTGAAGTTTAAAGAAATGTCACAAAATAGTACTCGACGTCTTGAAAAATGTTATAAGAAATATATGAGCGACAAGAAAACTCAATTCCCCTCGTGACAGGTCACGATGGGAATTGTCGCTTCGCGAACGTCTTCTTGTAAAAAAACCACTTTGGTACAGAGATTTGAACAATAAGTGTCAATTCAAATAACAGACAAATTCATGATTTAAAAAATGATGATTGATCTACATTGTCATTACAGTAGGAAGAACAGGAGGTGATTTTGAAGTTTAAATTGAACATAAAGTTGAGATGAACAATTCTTATCCAACAAATTGCACTTTCTGAAGGTTACATGATGGGGAAAAATGATTTGACAAAGAAACATCTATTTCGAGGTGTTCGGTTAGGCACATTCTACATTGGCATTGTTGAAACAGGAAGGATTGAATTCATTGCATTGAGACAACATGAGTGTAATATAAATAGAAATTGAAGATGAAAAAAAACGAACGCTGAATTAAAAACTCAGTCCTATAGGATCTATAGATACACCGCCTAATCATTTCAGTTAATCTGAGTCTGAAATGAACATATGCACAAAGTGCATTGCACATAGCAGAATTGAGATTTGCTTCAAAACTCACAATGTGATCAGGTTGTTGAGAAATCCCCATTCTAAAAACAAACCAAACATTAATCAACAAACTTGGAACCTCATAATTATGAGAACCAACCAAAATAAATCATGATTTCACGAACAGGCCTTGTTGTTGATTGTTGTTCAACAGGAATTAGGACCGTCAAAAGGAACCGCGCACTCACAATGTCAGAATGTTCAACTGACACCGGAATTGATCTTCAGTTTGTAATTCAGTTGACTCGTTCTAGTAACTAAATTATAATCTGATTAGAAATTAATACAGAAATTAATTTCCGAAAACCGAGAAAATCGAGATGTTTTCGGTACATGCAAACCTGTCCTTGTAAATAAACTTGACGCTGACTTTCGTGACAATCATGATGATGACGATAAAAGAGTTAATGTTGAGGTGATAACAATGACGATAAGAGATTAACACGAAAACACGTGGAGAATGTGAAAAACAGAAGAACCAACGTAGTGCAGAGAACGCGGGAGCATAAAACAGCTGATGGTGCGCGTGTTTATCCAGCTGTGCAATGTTTGGCTTGAGCTCTACCCTTCACTGTACTAAATGACACACTCTTCAACACGACCACACAAACTCGCTCTGTGCTTACCTGTTGGTTGAAACCTTCAAATGATTTTTTCGATATCAAGGACACATTTTCGTAACGAGTACATGATATATCAATGTTCCTAGATTTTCACGATGAATCCAACAGTATTTTTTTTGTAATCCAGAATCCTAAAATCCAAAATTCCAGAATCCCATTTTTAGCTGGATCAAATCGGTTCTATTTATCCCAGATACCTTGTGGTCGAATTAGTCTGGTAAAAATTTTTCATGACATTACGTCAAGTACTTTTGGCTGAATAAGTTTTTGTTGAGCGTTACATTGGGATTTTAATATATAAGAGATAAGAGATATCAATTCAAGCATTGTGTAAATGATTTAGAACTGGCACCAAAGCAATTTCGGATTACTTTAAATGGAATTTTGTGATTAAATATTGAGAATAACAAGTGATCAAGTGTTCATGTATAGTACAACATTAGCACACAGTAATCTACTCTGTGCTCACAAACAATGCTATAGATCATGTAATGTAACATTTTTAATTAAAATAGTGCGAGCGCAATTTGGTGAAACGACCCAAATACTGCTCGATGCTTTCGAATGGAAAATTATGATGAAAGGTCATAAATGTGAGGTGCTCGACATTGGGCAAAATGGTGCAAAGTACCGATGTGAATCGATTGTTGTCCTGACAATTTGTCGTACTGTTGGTGAGTGTGAACGTTAGCATGGAGACGAGTGAAATGAGCTCAAACTTGCGAATAGCTTCTTCCAGTTGGAGCAGATCAACCAAAAATGTGGGAGAGTTCAATTTCGGATAAATTCTTCGGTTTGCTAAGGTGGCCAATCATTTGGGAAGTCAGTCGAGTGCCGACTAACTGAAATGAAAATAAGAAAAACATTAATATTATAAGCGAATATATCAAAAATCAACTTACTTCCAAACTTTCAAGACGCAAAACTTGCAATGTTTGCTTAGATACTCGATTAGACGATCGAGCTCATTAACCATTTTTAGATCGAGGTGAGTCAAATTGGCAAGCCATTGAGCGTTGATGGTGTGCCATTGAGTGAGGTTATTTTCATTCAAAACATTAAGAGAAACTTGGGCCAAAGTACTGAACAAGTGACAGGTCAAAGCCTGAATAGGAAAATTGCTCCAGTCGAAGAAATATGGGCGCAAGAGATGACAATTGCGAATATGTTTGAGCTCGAATGTCGAGTTGTTTAATTGAGTCGCACAAATTGATGTGTTGAAATAGTTTGCTGGCTCCCTACACATCACCGGAACTCGGTTCTCACGTAGATGTAAAGATCATTTTATAGTTCACATTGTGAGATCCGTTTGCTGGCTCCCTACACATCACCGGAACTCGGTTCTCACGTAGATGTAAAGATCATTTTATTGTTCACATTGTGAGATCCGTTTGCTGGCTCCCTACACATCACCGGAACTCGGTTCTCATGTAGATTTAATGATCATTTTATTGTGCACATTGTGAGATCCGTTTGCTGGCTCCCTACACATCACCGGAACTCGGTTCTCATGTAGATTTAATGATCATTTTATTGTGCACATTGTGAGATCCGTTTGCTGGCTCCCTACACATCACCGGAACTCGGTTCTCATGTTTGGGCTCGGTGGTTACACGGTTTGGGGGAACAACTTTCTATACTCAATTGGACACAGTTTGAGAATTACCTGGGTTGTTCAAAATGACACTTTTCACTATGTGCTGAGATGCTTGGGCTCGGTGGTCACACGGTTTGGGGGAACAACTTTTCTATACTCAATTGGACACAGTTTGAGAATTACCTTGGTTGTTCAAAATGACACTTTTCACTATGTGCTGAGATGCTTGGGCTCGGTGGTCACACGGTTTGGGGGAACAACTTTTCTATACTCAATTAATGACAGTTTGAGAATTACCTGGGTTGTTCAAAATGACACTTTTCTCTATGTGCTGAGATGCTTGGGCTCGGTGGTCACACGGTTTGGGGGAACAACTTTTCTATACTCTTGAGAATCGCTTCAAATTCGGAGTAATCCTCTCCATCGCCGTCCATCTCTTGGGATCTTGCCCAAAGAGTGTCCCCATCGTCATTGTCATCACGTATACACACGCGCAACTCACGAAATGTCACCGTGGGCGCCTGCCGAACACAAATTCGACAAAAGAGCAAAAACTGGAAAAGGAACAACAAATTGCAAAATTCCAAAGTGGTGGTGGCGGTCATCGTGAATTATGATATTTTGAATCTTCGATTAATTGGTAAAAAAATAATCGATGAGAAATATTTAAAATAAAAATATTTAAAATATCTGCAAAAACAATAAAAAATATATTTTATAGTAAATACTGAATAATACTGTAGAATATTCACTGCTCATAAATATTTAAATAGCGTAGATCATATTCCGATAAGATGATAATAACGAGTAAAGTGAAAAATGTGACGATGATAAAAAAAATTAACAAGCAAAATAAAAATTTAAAACTTAAACGAATTAATTATTTTCTCGTTCAAGAATTAATAGCAAAAAAAATGAAGTTGTTAATGAAAATATAAACAATATAAATTCCAATCAATAGATGGCGTACCAATTGTGATGTATATTTTAAATCGAATATCAAAATTATCGAATGTGCCTTTTGCATTCGTCACTTTTCTGTTTCATTTCCTAAATAGACATTTAGACAGTCAAAAGTTATTAATTTCTACTTTCTATTTTCCCGACTTAACTTTTTCTTCCCATCACCAGTCTATCCATCACCATCACCACAATGAGTCCACCAGTTGGTTCTGATTATCCAACCACCGCCAAGAACGACGAACTGCCAATCAACTTGCTGTATCGTGCCGTTGGACTAGAGCAAAAGCTACTGCCACTCTACGCCGAAATCATCATTCTGCACGTGTTTGCACTCCTGCTGGGCCTATTCTTCATTTACGTGCACAAGGTCCTCATTCCAAAGTACCTTCCACCGCTCGAGTATGGCGAAAGTGAAAGTGAAAGGGAGAATCGAGGTACTCACAAGTACAAAGGTCATCGACGTTGTATCAGCAAGAAGAAAGACAGCAAGACCAGCAACAGCAAACGAAGCAAATCTCCCAAATCGAGCAATTAATTGCAAATAAAATTTTGTTCAGGCTGCATTTGTCTTGATAAAGTTGTGTACAATCTTTGGACATTTTCGATTTGATTTAAAAAGCAAACAAATCGAAACGTAAAGCATTGAGTAAAAGATAAAATCTAACAGCACTAGTGAATGATTGTAACCATAAAATAAATAATAATCAGGTTCTATGGACAGGACATGACCCAGGAAGAAATATTCCTTCTTCTTTATCGTCCAACGGCCAATTGAGTGAAAGTAGAATTAGTTTCAGCTGTTCGTCGTCCGATTCGAGATGTTCGGGAATGTTGAGAAACGAATCCATTTTGTAACAAACTTTTTCTTCTCGACAAAAAAATAAAGCTAAAATTAAATATTTTTCAGGTCAAAAAACCCATCTACTGGTGGGTCATAGTGTTGGCTCGCTAGTTAGTGCAAACCTGCAATATAATGCAAATAATATCGAAGAGAACTCATATTTTTTTTGGATGTACAAAATCAATTTGCATTTGAATTGCGCATGCGTACATTTGATTTCTCTCAAAAAATTTTTTCTCTCTTCTTGACTGACTTGGTATACATTGTAAAAAGAGAACCCTCAATTGAAGCTGCTAGTTCGAGTGTAAACGCAACCAACGTACTTTAATGTATAAATAAATTTTATTCCAGGAATTTCGTTCGAGCCAATTTGTAAATCAAATAAATCAAATAAAATTTTGTTAGTGAGAAATATGGAAAAATTGTCCAAGTGTTACAATTTATGTTATTTTCTCTAGAATACAAGGAAAACCGCAAGGCGTGAAGCGGCTAAAGCCTAGCTTCACGCTCTTGCGAAACCTACGCTGCGCTCCGGTTTTGTTTCCCTTGTAAAAAACACCCTTCGGGTGGGTTCAAGAAAAAGATATCAAGCAAAAATTAAATTCAGTAATCGTTTGAAATGAAATTGATTTAGGTAGTCTCATTTGTGTGAGTGTAAGTGTCAAATTGATTTGATGTATTTTCAAACAATATGTTGTGATTTGGTTGATGATTTGTTAATTTGGATTTGGAAACAAACTACATTAATAATTCATTGGGCAAACTGCTCGAACAAATCAATTAAAAACATTCAATACCAATAGTCAACTTTCGATACCATTGGTGAGATTTAGTACATTTTCGTTAGTCAACTCAATATACTTCAAATGTTTGGGACTCCTTAGATGACGATTGGAGAAAATGTTTAAGCATTTTTGTCGTTGGGAAAATATATCCACTGAGCCTCGATCATTGAGTGTCCAAAACCAAGGCATTGATCATATTCATCAATTTTTAAATTTAGCACACAATTTAAACAATTGCTAACTTCACTTCGCAATTTTTCCGATGCCTGCCTTGTGAGTGCACTCAGTAAAATTCACTCAATTTCACTGTTATCAATTTAATTTTCTACAAATTAACATAATTTAGCAAAAAGATAATTAAAATGTTTTTATTTTATGCTTGCACAAATTGATACCATTCAATGGTAACCATTGAAATGTCTTGTTGCTTGAAGCTCATTCAATCGGATACTTTTGGGTTGATAGCTGCACCAAGATTACACTAATACTGTGGAGAGGTTGAGTTTGCGTTTTTCTTCTTAGATTCGCTAAATATGGCTTGAGATTAATCTGAAGGATCATTCATCGAGGTTAATAAAGGTTGAAAATCCCTCGAATTCATCATTCAAGAGATGCTTGTCTTCTATTCATGTCATTTACAGTTCTAAGCATTCACGGAAGATTAGTCTAGTGATACTTTCGGTGTGGCCATAAATGCAGCAGTTCTTGGCCAGGGGTTTACATTTGATGGAGAAACACACGCGTGACGGCAATTCTATGTCAATTTAGCGTAGGCCATTCGGGTTTTCCATAGAGGGCTGATCGATGCGTTAAGTTTGCCGTCGTCCAAACACAGCTTGCAAGGCATGCCTATCCGTGAACCAATAATAAATGTGAACGTCACGTCACGAGAATCGCATATTTTCAACTATTCCGATTCGATGTAATAAGCAAAATGTCACCAGCCAGCTCGCTTTCATAAGATATAATAGAAACATCTAGAAAAATAATATTTGATTAAATAGGTCTATTCGGATTTGGTAAAAAGATAATCACTTTTGCATAACAAAATGAAAATTTGTATATTTTGAAAATAGTGATGTTTAAAGATAACGATTCGGGTTCTTGAAGTAATACATTCTTGGCTCGTAAATACTTGGTTTAGGTGTCAAAACAAAATAAAGTCGATGAGCAAATGAACAAAACACAATGTAAAATTGTTGATTAAGACATTACAGAAGTAGAGATTCTGCTTAATTAAGACAAATGAATTCAGTAAATCTCAAGTAATAATAAGGCCAATAAAACCATTTGCATAAAAACAAATCAAGGTGTACTTCAACAGCGGTGATTTTAGTAAAGTACACACAAACGCACTCAGATTTGTTGTGTGTTCTCGTGAGCGGTGGCTCCCCAACCGAGGACACGGACAGGAGTGAAAAGTGACTGAGCTGGCTGTGCTTTGGGTAAGTTGCTCATCATCTTCTGAAACATCATCTTCCACAAAGTAACCAGTTTCAATTTGGGAGTTTGATTTGTGTGAAGAAAATCAAGAAAGTCAAAACAACACATGTGCAGAATAAAAAATAGGTTTATTTACACACACACTTACACTGTCAGTGTGTTGGTTTGTTGTTGTTGCCTTCGTGCTGGTGATATTTGATAATCACAGTGAAATCCAAGGGATTCATAAAGGTACAGATGTAATCTACAGTGTCGATGAAGGCAAATGATTGAAATAAACACAAAACAACGCGTCTGATGAGGTGTTGAACAGCTGTTTACGGATGTAAACAAAAACGCGTGCACTTGAGTTGAGTGAGGCTGTGTCATTTAGTCACTGCTTTCCTGCACACTCATCACATCGGCACACACGCTCACACAAAACTCGCCGCGCGATTCAAATCAAACTGAAGACTCTCCTGATTGGCTGAATAAAACGCACAAGACCGAAGGAGGAGCTATTGTGTAAACTAAATAAGGTACTGGACGGGTGGAGCCAAAAACAACTACGATATTTAAGTATAAGATTCTCTAGAATTCGAAATTATGGCTAAATTTGCGTATGCCCAGATAATTTAGCACCTATTGATGCAGAAATCCAAGTTTGAGATCCAATTGGAATAACAACAAAAGTACATACATGTTTAAAAATAGAAATTCCGCGGATTTTCATTCGCGAAGTCAAAAGTTCAAAAGCTTATAGTCATTAAAATTTAGTAATTTAATGAGCTCTTTATTATTTTATTTTGTTATTCAAAATTAATAAAATTAATAACATTTTAATAACTTGAAAAATAAAATATTTTAAATCGGCACAAAAATAATATTAACATTTTTTAATAAATTTAAAAAATCAAACCATTTAATATTTTAAATATTTTAAATAAAACCAAAAAACCAAAAATATACAAATCAAATACAGAATTGTTATAATTAACACGCACCATGTTTAATTATTCACATAAATATATAACAATATACATAATAACAATCAAACACAGAAAAGAAAACGATTGCACAAATTGCATAAGCGTGACTCATATTGAAGCGATTGAACGTATCCACAAAGAACTCGGGATCTTTCCAGTGATTGAGAGTCCATCGAATCAAATCAAGCAGTCCAATAGTACAAATTTCTATCACCTTATGCACAACAAAGGGAAATATTAAATAGACAAACTTTATGATGCAAACACAACGAAAATGGTTGGCGTAGGGTGCAAATTGGTAATTCTCAATGAATTGAAATGTAACGAAGAAAACAAAGAGACCAATATTGAAGATACGGAGTTGGGCGAACCGATTGGTGGCCGCATACTGAAACACCATCAGACCAAACAGACATTGCAGGTAGGCGTAGACAGCACTGAGGGCGGCGGGTGAGAGGACACTTCGCCGATAATGGTCAGAGTTCTCGGGAAACCACATTTTTTGGAGGTTGACGGTTGAATTCTTTAGAAGAAAAACAATGAAAATCACGAAATGAACCTGTTTAGTGAGTGTTTACATGTGTCCCATTTGGAACAACAAAGCAGCCAACTACAACTGCTCCACTTATTCTATATATAAAAGCGCGCATGGAAATTTGAATGTACTCTCAAGTCTCAGTAGAACAGAATCGGTGCAGTATTGGAACCAGTTCAAACCTGTTCGCGTCTTATATATATAAATTCAACAGAAAAATTTGATTTTTAAATCAAAATAATTGCAATTTCGTTTTTTGGAGATATTAACCAATTATCCAAATAATAATAATAATTATTATAATATAATCATTTTGTTGATTTAATTATATTCATATTTTTTGGTGTTTTTCTGATATATTATTTGAATTTGACATTTAAAAATAAAAACAAAATTTAGCTTTTTTAAGAAAATGTCGGAAATAGTATTTTCTGGATTTGGTTAGTTTTTGAAATATGTTGGCTCGTTTGATTCGCATTTTTAGAAAATTTTAGAATAGCTGATGATAAATGTTTTTAAAAATAAGTTTTCAGAATTCGATAAATTCTAGATGATTTTTTCCATCAAATAAGTGATGGCAAATTACAAAGTAGAATTTAAAAATAATAGTAAAATTCAGCAATTTTTGACTCGTACAACCAATTAGCTCAATTTGACACAATGCGCATGCACTTTTCTGTGTATATCAAAGTTCGAGCATATTCTATAGAATCTAGAAGAGTCCAACTATAGTTGTAGATGTAGGGGTATAGGATACCTGAATGATGATGTGAGTGAGAGTGAGAACCAGATTTGTGTTTGTCCAACGGTTGAACTCGAACCAGCAGCAATGCGTTTGTGTGTTTGTACTGGAACGGGAACAGACACACACAAACAAAATGTTAGTTAGTTTCGTTTATTTTGAAATAACTTTTTTTGTATATTCTAAAAGATGCTATGAAGCGGATAAGTGCCACGGAAATAGTGGAACCCAAGTAGAATTGAAATGATACACGCCATCCTTTCTACCATGGACACAATACTGATTCGATTATTTCCTTATTGAATCGGCACTTGTTCGCCTGACGTAGCATCTTTAGAAAAAAATTCTTATTTTGCTTAAATTTGGATTTTACCGAAGAAATTGAAAACATCTGAATTAGGATAAGTTCGCCATTTTGGTCGGTACTAGGTCCAGAAAGCAATGTCCAAACAGTTCCTAAATGTAAACTCCTTGTATTAATCAATAATTTCTCAAGCAATAAACTGACAAAATTTTGTGAAAGTGGTTTTATTGCTTAACAGTAAATATAATAAAAAATAGTAGTGCAACTCATATAGCGAGAAAGCTGAATCGCTTCTTGAGTGGTCGATCATCGGGCAGTGAGATGATGTACTTGCGAAAGGAGAGCAGCAGCACTGAGGCCAGCACCATAATAGCGCCCACAAAGGTGAAGATGCTCGGAATTTGGTGGAAAAAGACGATTTGAAATATGAACGCAAAGAATGCCTGTTGGTAAACAAAACAAAACTCAATTTAGTAAAATCATAAATCGTAAAGTCAAAACATTTACCTCACCACTGCATCTCACCACCGAAACCACACCGGTGCCTTCGATTTGAGTTGCCATAGTTTGAAACATATTAGCGTAATATGAAATGATGGCCAAGACGGCGAGCATATAGCCACTGTAGCCGGTAGAGGGCAGTTTAAAGTCGTAGAACAAATAGTTGATGATTGATATTTCCACCACGGAAATCAAGGAAAAGTTGAATAGAATTACAGAGGGATGGGTGTTGCGCAACTGAGAAAAAGGTATAATTCATTAGAGATTTAGATTAGGATTTATTTGAAACTCACCTTTCCCTCCATGATGTACAAGAAGGAGCCAAAGAGCATTGCGCCCAACGAGAAGGACACACCAATCAAGTACTTGTAGGTGGAAGACTTTTCATCTTCAGATTCGGTGGTTCCAGAATAAGAATTCGTACTAGAAGTCATGGTACTAGTGTTGGTGGCGAATTCTCCTAATGGAATCACAGTAATCGTGGTGGTACTGTTGATTGACAGACTTTTCCCAGCCCATCCACCAATGTTCGACGCCAGTAGAATTCCTCCAATTGAGAGCGCCAGTGCCAGCACATGGTAACGGCCAAATTCATCGCCCAAGAATATTCGTGCCAGAATGAACACACAGACAGGTATGGCCAACATGATGATGGTCGCCTCTGTGAGGCTAATGTAGTTGAGTGCATTGTAGTGCAGGAACAGGCCAGTGGCACTGCAAATGCCGCGGATGAGGATCCACAGGCGCCACCACCAGTTGGGCGGGCCAAAGCAGGGCTGTCGCGATTCTTGTACCACTGGGTAGGCGAGCAGCATAATTCCTGAACAAAACGTTTAATTATTTTTATATATAAAAATTACCTAAACCTAATCCATACCCATCCACCTAACCTCTAACTTACCTAAGCCTAATCCCTAACAATCCCACCTAAGCTATAACATACCTAACTTACCTAAACCTAAACCTAATCCATAACACGCCCCCTAACTTATCTAAACCTAATCCCTTAAGAGAGGATATTCAGATTCTTACCGACATAACGGAACAAGGCCTTCTCTGAGGGCGTAATGTCAGTGAGGCACTTCACCACAACACACGAAATTGAGAAGCACAGCGAAGCGAGTAGAGCCAAACTGACGCCGGCAAAGATTTTCTTCAAATCGGTTTCTTTCTTTGGTTTGGTCAATTGGCTTGAGGGTGCTGAGGCATTTGAAACATCGAAATCGATAGTCCTCGAAGTGTCGGCCATTTCGGAGGTACAAGTCTCGAGCTTTGGCATCTTCTTGTCCGCTTCAGGCAGCTTGTCCATATTAGGCGAGTAGAAATTGGTCTTGGTAAGGCTTGGTAGACTTTCTGTTCTATACTTTTCATAACTAAACCTAACTGCAACTCATAAGTACAAACTAATTTTTCGATTCCCATAATAATTTCGAATCCGAATGAAGTGTGTACTTAAGTTTCAGTTTGAGAAAATAAATCGAAAACATTTGAAAGTTCTAACACAGAAGAAAAAGTGATGAATAAATAACTTTATATATTGAGTAACAAAATTAATTCAAGTTAATTAAATTAATTTGTCATTAAAAAAACAAAACCATTTGAAAAACTAAATTTAATATTAATCTTAACTTTAACCCTAATAAAAAAAATATTTGCTTTTTTAATAGTCATTTTTTTAAATTTAGAATGTTTGACAAATGCTTTTATTCATTTTAGGCATTCTTTGATACAAATATGTTTTGGTAAATTAGCAGAATTTGAAATTTGAAAATAATATCAAAATTTTTGAATTACGAAACCAATTAACTCATTTTGGCGCAATGCGCATTCGCTTTTCTATATATATTTTTAAAGTTCGAGCATATTCCATATACTCTGGACGAGTCCAACTAGATGTAGGGGTATAAGAAACCTGAATGATGGTGTGAGTGAGTGAGAGTCAGGAATTGAGTTTGTCCAACAGTCGAACTCAAACTCAGTCGGATTGTGTGTGCGTTCCAGTACAGACACATACGCAATCCAACTTTTTAGTTAGAAATTTTGATTAGTTTAGAAATTAGATTACATGTTATGATACGGATAAATGCCGTGATATAAATCGCGGCTTGTAGCATCAAAATGATACGAGTTATAGTCACTTGTACCTTGGAGATGGAACAAGTCGTGGTTTATATCACGGAGTTTATCTTTATTATAATTATGTTTTAGAAAATACTTTTAATTATTCTAAAAATCTTTATTTAAGTCTAAATTTTGTTTCTTTACATTTTACATTGACTACAACGAGAAAAATGTATAAAATGTTCATACATTTTGTATTGTCAATTCAATGCAATGTCCATTGAGTTTTTTTTCATGTCTAAATTCAATAATAAAATTGTAATTGTTTTTGTATAAATTTTTAATGATTTTGAATAAAATAATGTTTTGTTTTGCAAATTGATTGTGTTTTTTTATTTGGTTAATCTTGATTTTTTACACAGACAATTGGAATTGGATTAATTTCTGGATTTGGTTTGTATGGAATGTCAATTTTTATAGAATCTAGTTACTCATTTGATTGACAGTTGTGGTATATTTGGAATGTCTAGCAAATGTTTTGGTAAATGTTTGATTGAATGGCTTTTTATTTGAATAATATATTTTGATAACCAAATTGGTTATTAAAAATAATTTTGGTATGGGTTTCAATAAATTTAAAATAGTAAATTATATTTCTAAGTTTTTAGATCTGGAATCCCAGAGTTGTTCGTTTCAATTTCAAGAAAATTCCAAAATAACTAAACGATTTTTTTAAATCACTGTTCTTTAGCAAAAACAAGTTTGGATTTTGTTGAAATATTCTCTAATATGAAATTTATTGAGTAAAATTGTTTCAAAAATTAATATCTGGAAAATAAAAAATCTAAACTCTTTTTATTCGAATTTTTCTTCAGAATAAAATTAATTCTCAGAACTTATTATTTGAATTATTTTTAGTGTATGTTTAGTGCGTGTGTCAATCTGGTTCGAATTGGTTTCAACTGAATCCTTTGCCATTTAGTTTGTCTTATAATTATAATCTTTCTATTTAAAAATAGACAAAATCAGGCTATTTTGAATGGCCTCCAATTGGCTCAATTCGACATGCGCTTTTTCATATATCAAAGTATTTTTCCTGTTCGAGAAGGTTCTAACGATTAGACGAGTCCAATTAGATGCGGCATGGGTGGACAAAGTCTCTAATTGTAGGTCTGAAATTAAACGAGTTATAGTCACTTGTATCTTAGAGATGATATTAAAGCGTTGAATTTAAATCATAGAATTTATCTTTAGAATCATGTTTTAGAAATTACATTTAATATTATAGAATTCTTTGTTTAAATCTAAATTTTGAATTTTGAATTACATTTTACATTTATTACAACAAGAAAATGTATAAAATGTTTATAGATTTCGAGTTGTTAATTCAATGGAATGTCAATTGGGATATTTCTCAAGTTCCGAATTCTCTAATAAAATTGTTATTGTTTTGCGATTAATTATTGTTAATGATTTTTAATAAAATTTTGTTTTGTTTTACCAATTGATGGTTGTTGTTTATTATTTGGTTAATTTCTAGATTTATTATAGAGGTAAACAAAAAAAATTAATTTTTAGATTTGGTTTGTTTGGATTTTTAAAGTTTTTTTTATTGAATCTGTTTATTTGATTGACATTTGTGGCCTGTTTGGAATGTTCTAATAAATGTTTGATTGAGTTATTTTAAATTCGAATAATTTGTTTTGCAAACATTTTGTAATGAATTTTTAAATTTTTAGATTTAAAAATTCCAAAGTTTTTCATTGTAAATTCATGAAAATCCCAAAATAACTAAACAATTTTTGTTAAATCACGGTTCATTAAACTATAACAATTTGGATTCTTTCTTATTTCCAAAACAATTCAAATTTGTGTTTAAGCTCATTATTTTCTAGCTTAAAAATTATTGAATAACATTGTTTCAAGATAATTCTCTCAAACTCGGAAAATTTTTAAATTCTTGTTTTTCTCGTTATTCTTGTTAGTGTAATTTTTCCTCCAAATAAAATCACTTCTGCAGAACTTATTAAATTATTTGAAATATTTTTAGTTCGTGTGTCAAAGTCAGTGAGTGTTTCAAATCTGGTTTAAATTGGTTCTAACTTGGCCAAACCTTTGCAAACATTTACCGTTTGTGATAATCTCTTTGACTTTCTGACTTACTGACACTTGCAAGCGTGAGAGCGCGACTCTTTGTGCGCATGCTCACGTTTGTATCGTTCGTTTGACTACTATATATATTTTAATCCATGTGCCTAAAAGAAACAGTTTTAAAATCAAAACTCAAAATCAATGTCATAAGCCATTTGGACGCTAATTGATTCAGACTACTACTGCGACTTTTTGCGGACTTGGACTTGGTTGCTCAAACAAAAGTCATGGAATCCTACGGCTCAAACAACTGCATGTACGCGCACTTGTACGTGCAATTTGTCGCTTGGCTCGCCTTCTTTGGCCTGTTCATCATGCGGGCCAATCAGCCCACCGGCTACAAGGTGGGCATCTTCATTGGCTGTGTTCTCGCTCGGATTGTCGAGGGTAAAAAGTACGACACGAAAGCCCTGAATCAAACTCTCGTCCAAGTGCTCTCGAACACACTCTTCGAACTGGTCATCGCCTACCTGACTGTCCATCTGCTCGTTCTCCTTAAGAATCTGATGGTGATTGTCATGATTCCGCTGCAGAATCTCAATTGGGAGACTAATTTGGATAAACTCCGTTATTTCGCACGTTTTTCTGTGGTTGTCGGCTGGGCTGTGTTTTACATCTACGTCTATTTCTATGTGTACTGAATTGTTTCATAATTCAGTTCAAAAGGACTCAAACTCAGAATCCCTTTAAAATGTTCTATCGATCAATCTGTAACATGTGAATTGATGAGCAAAAAACTAATAAATTCTAAATTTGTTCATATAATTCAAAATCTAAGTTTTCTTTCAAAAATATTAATTCGACACCCAATGTTCTACAATCTCTATAATCTGTACATCAACTTCACATTCGCAATCCAGAATTAATTTAATTTTGCCCGAAAGTACCAAAATCTGTTCAAATTTCTCCGAAATTATCACAAAACTTCAAAGTTTTAACAGCTTTCAAAATGTTCATGCATCTATCAACGTATCAATGATTTTTCTTTGGGAAAATCTTATAATTGTGAGCTAATCCGATTATGTTTAAATTTCCTAATTACTAAGATTTAAATATCTCAAGAATATAAAAACATGAAAGTATTAATGTAAGTATTATCTCCTATTGTATACAAATCTTTAATTTTTAAAAACTGATTTAATATAATTTTATTTTAAAAATAGCCAAAAACATCCAAATCTCCACTTGCCAGAAATATTTGTTCTAAAAATAATTAAATTGGTTCATATTAATTTAACCAATTACCTGTTCTCAAAAGCTCAAAGTCTTCATGGCTGACCAGATAACGAGCGCTAACTTCTCTGGGTTTTTTCCTTCACTCAACTTTACCAAAAACACGCATATCGCGGATTTAATTTTAATTAAAAAATGTTTTTTATTTAATTTATTTAATTTTATTATTTAATTTTAAAATATATATTTTTCTGTACACGCTCAGTTTCAAACTCTTAAATCTTTCTCCACCAACGCCTTCAAAGTGCGTTCATGCATGATCAGATAAGTCTCAATGTAAGTCTGTCTCGCTCTGTCAGGTTGATCAAATTTGAATTCCTTAATAAACTTTTCCATAATCTGTACTTTGATGCAAATCTCTTTGAATTCTTCTGTTCCGTACATGCTGACCAAGTGTGCGGTAACGTGCGCATTAACATCCGAGATTAGTTTCCCGCCATAATCGATCAGTTGTTGCATGTTTGGGTTCGTGGAAGTCTTGTTGTAGTAAAATGCATGAACCGAATTCACGAAATCCAATTCTTCCTCTAATCGATTCTCTGCGCTCAACAACTTTACTTCAAATTCATCAAATTCGTGTGTTCGAGCAGTCAAATTCAGTTCCAAATCTCGAAGTTGACCAACCAACTGTACGAGATCGTTTGATTGTTTGTCTAATTCAGTCAACAAATGAGAATTGTTGAATAAATTTTGAAAACTTTTTAGACTTGTTTGAGCACGATTCTCAAGTTCCAGTGCTCTTTGAAGTAAAGTTGAATAATCGGGATCAATTAAATTTGCTGTTTAAAAAATCATAAAAATAAATCAATTTATTAGAAAAATAAACAAACAAAACTCACCAAGAATTGATGCAAAAATAAAATTGAATACAAATAAAATTAATTTAATTTTGAAAATAAATAAATAAATTATTTAATAAATAATTTAAATTAAATTAAAGCAATATATATAGAAATGTCCTAAATTATACAAAACAAACTACGTTTTAGGTTTCTATCTTTAAATAGTCAAAATTAGAATCTAATTAGTGATTAAGAGTCTTATTTAAAGACAATGGGTACAAATCAACCTTTACAACCGGATTTGCAATTTAATTTACCAATTTGCAAATTGTTGTACGTGTACAATAATATTATTGATTGGCAACCGATTGGGCAATCGAAATTGTGTAGACACAATAGTATATGCAATCTAATCTTTTGATCATTAAATACAAACACATTTTTGGGTTTATATTTATAGCTTTGTACGGAGTTGTGGTACACGTGATCATTTATTTTACACGTGTACAACAGGACTTGACCTTTAATCATCAACGATTAATTGGATCATTTAAAGTTATATTGTCAAGGGAATTTGGGTTTTGTAGATTATTGAAACTTGTCTGCCATCTAGTGGTAATTTTACTTACTAAACTATAGATTTTTGATTTGATAGCTGTATTTTGATCAATGTTTTGCCTGCAATTTGTTTTCTAGTTTGTATTACTCAAAAAAAATTATTATAATATTTGATTGGTTAAAAATCAACATTTTCACTAATTTTCGTGATTTTGATTTTGAAAATTTGCGGATTATAGGTGAAGTGTCCACAGTGATATCGAACAGGTTGACCGTATTATTGCCATAGGAACTTGGAATATTATATGAAAGGACACTTGATTTCTTGCAAGCATTATTGACAATTCTATCGTGTAATTTCTGTTCTGGGAATGGTGACGATGATGATGATGGTTTAATCAAACTGTAAAGTACAATTCCTTGCACCAACATAACAGCAAACACAAAGATAAATCCTACGCAAATAAACTTGGATTGAACGGTTGATTTGCTCGATCGTAGCTTGTTGTTTTGTTCGCCTTGTTCAAAAGCCACTTCTTCGTATGTTGGATTGAAATGCATGTTTGTCATTTTCACTTGATAATGAAATGGAATGTGAAATGTCTACTTTTTAAATAGACACACAATTTGCTCTTGAAATCACATTCCCTTAATATCAGTTTGTATTGCACATTTAGCCATAAGTTGATTGCATTTTGCTCATGAATGCACTTAATTGTCTTTAATAACAAGATAAGACATACGAGTAATTTAGTCTGATGAATCAGTGACAGACCAAATCCGCTAACAAACAATGAGATGATTTGTGTATATTCCAAGAATATTGCTCGGACTTATCAATTGCACGATTGCAATGAGCAATGATTGCTATCAGTCACTTACAAACTGAGACTAAGTCTGTAGTGCATGATGTCAAGAAAACAATTCCTATTTACGAAAAAATGTTTCTGTTCGAAAAGCTGAAATTGATTTGCTTGAGCGAATGTACATTGTACAAGTGTTCGTGATTGTAGCTCAATGGAGATTAAATTTTACAAAGTAACACTACTTTTTGTTACTTTATTATTCCTAAATATATGAAAGCGATGGAGACTCGAGTAAATAAGAGATAAGCTGATAAACAGGATGGCAGACAGAACTTGTGTGATTTGAATGTACTAAATTGGTTTGTGAGTTCACTTAGACTTGTCACCCAATTAAAGAAAGTGCATTGACAGTTTGATTTGTGCCTCTTTATTGCAACAATTGCTCAACCATCTAAAAGTTGTTGCTTATTTGATTAAATTCCAACCGACGTGATTGTACAACAACAAAATTACTTTGTAAATTGTACAATTTAGTCTACAATGATTTAATGGGTTCTGGAAAATTGTACATACATAGTAATATTAGTTATTTTGAAAGTAATAATTTTAAAAACTGTATAATTCATAACGCAATTACAATCATCATCAAGCCATTGATAATTTAGATCATCTCAAAGTTGTTAAGATTTTCATTGATTCACACATCATACCATCTTCAGAAATGTTTCGGAACTTTATTTAAAAATGTATGGAGGTTTATTGAGAAAAACAAGTATTTGTTTGTATATATCTATTAATGGCTGTGTTAATAGTACAACGACCACAAAGCTGGACCTAACTTTTTGCGAATTTCATCAATTTCTTTGGATAGGTCTAGATCTGGCAAATAGAATGACTGATCGTCACTTCCGGTGCACTCCTTTAGGTAGAATACATGCGTTTTGTATTGTTCATCATATTGTGAACCTGTAATTGATTAGATAGAATTATATTTTAGAAAGATATATTCAGGAAAAATATGATTTGATTTGTATGTACTTATTAGTACATTATACTTTACCTAAGCATTGGGTGGAGAATTGTGAATTATGAATTGTGAAATAAATTCGATTTTGGACAAAATCAATTTGCCGTTGGAAGATTCGGATATAGAACATGTGCGCCGGATAAGCATTGCAAGGATATACTATAAGTTGACAAGATTCAAGACCACCAAGGCAGTCCAAACATGGGCTAAAAGAACTACCCATTTTGTTGTAGTGCAAATCAGAACCAACATGAAGTTTGTTTTCAACTCTGCGCCACTGTTGAAATGGACTGGCGTCACATTTGGCAGGGAAAACTTTGTAAAGTGTATCCTGGCTCGACAATAGACCACCATTGAGACATTGGTCGGTTGGTCTGTAACGAATGGCACGACCAAATGTGCTTTTGTCATAGTTGGTCAGAGTACTCTCGATCTTGCGGATCAGGGGCAAAGTGTCCACAGTGATACCGAACAGGTTGACCGTGGTTTTGGTGGAAATTGGAGCATTTTCTTTTGAAAATTCAGACGATTTATTATTGCAAGCCCTGTTGAGAATACTGTCAAGTAAAAGTGATTGCTGTCTTGTTGATGGTTTGAGCAGAAAGTAAAGCACAACTCCTTGTACTAATATAACAGTGATCACAAAGGAAAATGTCATGCAAATAAACTTGGATTGAACCCTTGATTTGCTCGATAGTAGCTTGTTGTTTTGTTCGCCTTGCTCAAAGGCAATTTCTTCGTATGTTGGATTGAAATGCATTTTCACTTGACAATGAAATGGAATGTGAAATATTTGGTCTTTAAATAGAGACAATTTGCTCTTGAAATCACATTGACTAACTTGTTAATATCAGTTTGTATGGCACATTTAGCCACAATTTTAATGACATTCTATTGATGAGTCGTAAGACGATAATAAAATGGAGATAAACACATTGGAGGTTCAAGTGATGTATAATTAAAGCATATGCAACCAATCTAGTACAATGATTCATTCATTTGCAATTAAATCTGTGACAGACATAATCAACAACCAAACAACGAGAGGGTTTGTGTATTTCTGGAATATTGCTCGACAGACGGACTTGTCAATTGCATGATTGGGCCAATTGTTGTTATCAGTCGCTTGACAGGTTTGAGCGCATAGTAAAGCAAAGTTCCTACCATCGAGATTGCCCTTAGTTTCGGTTTTACGTACGACATTTTATTACTTTATTATTCGTAAATATTATGTTAAGATTTGGGAGAAATTAAATGAGAGATAAACTGGATACAATATAGAACTTATGTGATTTGTGACTTGAATGTACCAAATTGGTTAGTGAGTTCTTAAGCTTTACAACCAATTAAAAGATAGTGCATTGACGTAGATGACTATTTGATTTGTCCCTCTTTATTGCTACAATCTTGTATTGTCATTTTACTATTTGGAACAAAGTGGAAAATAGATTTATCTTGTATGTATTGTATTGACATAAACACAAAGCAAAAAATGATGTGATCTCAGTTATTTAGTGATCTAGCAAGTGTACGTACATGTTTTGTGTAACATATTCAGGACAAGTCGAATGAATGAGACATAAAAATAAATTTTAGTACAATCATCAATAAGATATTGTTTATTGGCTTCAATTCCACTTGCTTGATTGTAATGACGATTTTTTGTATTTATGCACAATGTTTCAACTTGTTCTTGAAATCACTTCTCTAGAATTTGTTTTGTATTTATCAACATAATAATTACCTGCTGCATATATGATGTTTGAGTTTACGTAAATGTAAAGTTCATTTTATTACATTCTGTTATCCGTAAAATATGTCAAGGCAATAAAGAAATGAGTAAATTAAGATAAAAGAGGGATAAGCAGAATGACAATGATTACAGTCTGGGTTTATTTGATTTTAATGTACCGAATTGGTTTGTGAGTTAGTCAATGCGAAAGCAAAACGATAACTCACTTTATCAATCTGACGGTATCAATCGAAATGTAATGAAATATATCAATGCAATCAGGCAATTGTCATCTAACTAAGAAAAGTACTGTTTGGTTTGTCTCTCTTTATTGCAACAATATTACATCCTCAATTTACTCATTGGAACAAAGCAGAAAATATATTTGTACATTGTAGGTATGTATTGACACATCCTGAACAAGTCAACTAAATGAATGACTCATTCAGAATTAGTCACAGAGTTAGTTCATTCAACAATCTAAAAGTTGTTATTTATTTCATTGAATTAACAAATTCCGTTATACCTTCTAGGACAAAAAGCAAATTGCAATCAATATACGTTGTCAACAGTGATTTAATAAGCTCAATTAACAACATCAAGCATTTAATTGTCTCATTTTAAATTATATTTATATGTTTGAAAAAATTTATTTTAATTGTAATTTGTTACACGATTACAGTCATTGAAGTTATTGGTAATTTAGATCATCTCAAAATTTTATTAAGGAATTTTCTATATTGAATTTAAGAATTTCTAGGACACTGTTCTTTGCCTTCCGAACCTAGTAACACCGGCCACAAAGCTGAGCTTATCTTAATGCGAATATCTTCAATTTCTTCGGCAAAGTCCAAATCTTGCAAATAGAATGACTGATCGTCATTTCCGGTGCACTCCTGTAGGTAGAATACATTCACTTTATATTGCTCATTGTACTGTCGACCTGTAATTATAAATTTAACAACAATTATTTCATGATTTAACTTTGAAGTTACTATTAATTACCTAGGCACTGGGTGGTATATTGTGAATTGTGGATAGTGAAATATACTCGTTTTTGGGCAAAATCAATTTGGTTTGGGAAAATTCGGATGTAGAAGATGTGTACTGAGTAACCATTGCAGGGGTAGACAAGAAGATTGCATGATTGACGGCCATTGTGACAGTCTAAACAAGGTGTAAAAGAACTTCCGTGTTTGGGATAGTTCGCAGCGGATCCCACATGAAACTTATTTTGAACTTTTCGCCACTGTTGAAACGGACTGCCGTCACATTTGGCAGGGAAAACTTTGTAATATGCATCTGGCCCACTACTGTAGTTTGCTATTAAACCACCATTGAGGCATTCGTCGGTTGGCTTGAAACGAATGGCACGGCCAAATGTGCTTTTGTCATAATTGGTCAGAGCACTTTCAATCTTGCTGGTCATAGGCGAGGTGTTCACAGTGATGCCGTACAAGTTGACCGAGCTATTGAAAGAAGAACTTTCTTTTGAAGGTTCTGGCAATTTCTTGCAGGCACTTTTGATTATTTTATCAAGAAAAATTGATTGCTGTCTTGTGGATGAAGAAGGTTTGAGCACAAAGTAAAGCACAATTCCTTGCACCAATATTACAGCGAATACAATGGCAAATGCCATGTAAATAAACTTGGATTGAACCATTGCGTTGCTCGATTGTTTATTGTTATTTTCGCCTTGCTCAAAGGCCACTTCCTCATATGCCGTCTTGTGATGAACGCTCGACATTTTTTCTTAACTCACAAATGGCAAAATCTACCTAAAAATACAAGTATTTATGTACAATGTTTCACCAAGCTCTTGAAATCACTTCGATAGAATATGTTTTGCATTTGTCAACACACGGATTACCTGTTTCATATGTGCTGCTTGAGTTTAGGTAAATGTAAATTTTGTTTTATTGTTATATTATCCGCAAATATGTCAAGGCAATAGAGAAATGAGTAAATTGAGATAAAATGAGGGATAAACAGGATGAGAAAGATAACAGTCGGTGCTTATATGATTTGAATGTAAAGCAACTATTGAAATAACATTTAACAGAGGATCAACATGAAATCATATATTAAGTATTAAATATTGATTCACATTTTCCCAAACTCTATCGATGAGAATAAATCAAAATAACAATGCTTAGAGGTTTAGCAATATAAGTTTGAATTTTATTCACCAAAAAAGTACATTAACCAAAAATCTACAGATTAAAATAAAAAATTTTTTACAGTTATAATTTAAATTCAGATTTGAATTTGATTATTATT
>JAKIJQ010000366.1:0-93922 GCA_023373905.1 Rhizoglyphus robini
GCTATATTTAGTCCGCATATCTCACCACCCGAGTCGATGCCACAGCTGCCGACCTGAAGACATCACTGCACTCGCATGTGGACTCGACTGTGGACAGCAGACTGGACACATTCAAAGTCGAGTTGGCCTCGCTGGTTCGGTCTGCTGTGGTCGAGTGCATTCGCACTGAAGGAAGATATCAACACTGGCGGGTCGAGACCACCTACACCCCCATTGGGTCTGCTCATCAACACAATCCACCAAATGAAGTTGTGACAATGTCAGACAATCACTCCACCAGTTTCATTTGTGGCATACCGCCACCTTTGCTGACCGAGTTCAGTGCCGCAGGTCAGGTCACATCCGAATGTATTGCCGATGTCACCTTTCCCTCTGGTCATTCTGTCTCCATTCCACTCTACAATGTACCAAATCAACACCAATCTCAACACATTTCCGAGCAATCTTCTCTTCTCCCCAATTTGGACATTACCGAACAGGACAACACTTCAGCACAATCTGCACAAACAAACAACAACCAACAAATCAATCTCGAGCCATTTCAAACTGACAATCGTGTCTCGTTGCTTGCGATTGCATCGACCAGTGCAGCTGTCTCCGATGGTCTTCCTTCCACCAATTCTGTCTCATCACCTTCGAATGTATCACCAGTCCGCACTGTTCAACCACCGAATGACATTCACATCAAACAAGAACAACTCGATGACCAATCAGACAATGAAGGTATGAGTTATGGTTGTTTGTAATTTTTACTTTATTTACATTTGTTGTACTTCACACAGATCTGTCAACAAATGCTCACAATGTCACTTTGGACATCAAAACTGAATCGATGGACTGCGATTTTGTTGAAGGAGGAGATCAAAGAGGAAGATGATCATGACGATGACTGTGATGGATGTGAACGATGTTTGGTGAAGAAGGAAGAGGTGAGTGATGATGATGAAGTGGACAATGAAGGTGGACTGATTCGAGGTGGTGACAATGATGAAGTGGATGATGAACGATATGAAGTGACTCAACCAAATGTTGATTGTGGCCAACTGTTGAGCAATCCATCCAGAGACAGGAAAAAATGATTCGAATGCGAACGAATCGATCGAGGAAGGTGGCACTAATTTGTCAAGTGAACAACTGCTCAACACTTTGAATGAGCCCAATGAGGTGACAACAGTGACTCAATCAGCTGATCTATTGTCACCTTCGACCAGCACTGCACAAACAGACAATCCAACTGAACTCAACCAACAGGCAACTGCTTCCACGGGTCGAAATGCGACTAAACGAAAACAACCAACATCGAATCAAACTGCGAAAAGATCGAAGGTAACAATCGAGGAGGATGAAGGAGAGGATGGAGAAGATATTGCAAACGATGATCGAAAAGGAGCAAAGGTCAAAGTGCTCTTTTTGAATTGCACCGAATCAAATTGCAATGTCCAGTTGGTTTCAATGGATCACTTGCACGTTCACTTGCGCACGGTGCATCGACTTCTTCCTTTTCAATGTTTTGCCACCAATTGCAATGCACGATTTGATTTTTCGTAAGTGAATATTATTATGTCTCATTAAATTGATCTAGTTTTATTTTTCAGTCAACAAATTTCTGGTCACATCAAACAGAATCTTTTTCGTAGTTCTCGATTTCTTTGTGCAGTTCGTTCCAAAGAATGTGACTCGCAACAGAAAGCTAGCAAACACTGGTTCCAGAATCATCTCAACGGCCAGTTCAAGTGCAATTTCGTGAGTGACTGTGCCGAAGTGACCAACACACGTAATAATATGAAAATTCATCACCAAACCGCACATCTCTCCCAATCGAAGCATCTCCACTGCAGTCAGCCTGGCTGTACTGCTTCGTTTTCCTGTAATAGTCAACTGAAACAACACGAACTGACTCATCTCGACATAACTCAATTTCATTGCGGCTGGCCAAAATGCACAGAGCAATACAAGACACGTTCTCAACTTGTGGGACACATTCGAGTGCAACACTTTGGACTGCCTCAATCAATGAAAGCACAGAAGGAGAAGAACATTGTGGACCTGCGAGACCCGAACGAATATGTTCGAGTGGTGGTGGACGAGTGATGGCAGAGTTGATTCGACTTTTTATTTACTTGTAACGTCTGTCAGAGCTTTCATTTCATTGCATTTTTCCTTTTTTCTCTCATTAATATTTCCCAATTTGTTTCTCACAATGTTCTGTGTCTGAGTATTACCACAATAAACCTAAATGTTCTTTTGTTGAATCGAAACGAGCGTAATAATTTGAAATTGGTCAATCAGGACATGTCATGAAATTATGGCACGGATTTCTGTAAATGATAGTTTCGGATATTAGTTTGAGTGCTTTTCCCGTTTCAAAATGTCTGTAAATGTTTGTGCTACTCCACCTATAAATAAGTCATTGCATTTATGGCAATGTTCATTGATCATATCATTGCATAGTGCAAATTGTGATTGACGAACCAATGAGACATTGTTGCTTGATCAGTGTGGTTCGATGGTGATTGGCTTGCTTGGATACAACCAAATATCACACTCAACAAAAGTCATTTAACTTTGACCTGAAAAGTTTACTGGAAACTCATTTTGTGACAAGAAACCTTCCAGATCAAGCTAAAGATTAATCATCAAAGATAATGGAAAAGATTACAAGGCTAATTGCTATCACTTCTAAAAGTAAATGTCATTAAAGTAACAAAAAATAAATTTATGTTCCAATTTTTAATGTCAAAACTAATATTCTCCGTATTTTACAAACAAAAATGACAATAAATTAAGTTAATAACTAACACGAGCTTGCCACTTTCAATGACATATTTAATTATTCCAGGTAACATTTCAATAAACATTAAATTACATTCTATTTTATTTGAATTCAAGTTTTATTTTCAATTGTATTTCAAGTCTAGAAGGTCATTCGAGTGCAGCCAAAACCGCAACAAAAAATGTTGATTATCGTCAAGAAGATTGTTTTTTTTCTGTGAACTTACTTTCTATGCTCATCATGACCATTTTGATGTGATTCGAGATAATAACATTGGAAATAATTTTAATTAGAGTGAATAGGAAAAGTGATGAACTAGACAGAATGTGTCCGAAAGCGAATTCTCAAGTTGGCTCTAAAGAGTATAGAGTATACTCATGGAAAACACATTCCTTCTGTTTGGATACATTTTTGCTTACACTGTAAATTCCCCACTGCCCATATATGCGCACAGAGGTAGTACTGCTCGTGTGCGGTCAGTGCTTGCAATGCAGGGCAGTGAAATGTGAAGTTTGAATTTCATTGCTCACACACAAGCACTGCACGAATATGAGCAGTGAGTACACTGCCGGGAAGCATGCATTATGGCTCATGCAGAATATTCTACCCATGAATGATGAAATGTATACATTTTAATTGAATTTAAAATCAAAATTATATTTATTAGCAATTAAAGGTAAATTTCAACATTAAATAACAAAAGTTGACACAATTGGCAAGTTTACTAGCTGATGATCGAGTCACAGGTGATACTTAAAGTATTCTTCGAAGTTGCATTCAAACGACTTTCTGTAATTTTCACAATCAGTCCAGGAAATAATGGCATTCTGCTGAGTGATGACACTGTTCATACATTGCGCTTAAAATAGAGAAGAGTCAAATGAAATGATCAATCAGCTAGACCTTTCTCAGGTGCATATTTCGGACTGATGGTTACGCTGAGCTTGTGGAGAATATTCATGAAAGGGCACATTATGGTTGTGAAAAATGTGAGTTTACTTCTATAGCTGGTTCACAAACATTAAAACAATGGCAACCAGTGAATGATGTGTCAATGATGCGATCAATCTGAATAATGAAAAATATAGGTTTAAAATAAATTAACAAATTATGAACTCTTATACCTTGAACTTCCTCGATTAAAATTTCTTAATCTCAATAGATTGAAAACTGTTCATCAATATTGTTGAATGAATGATACAACTTGTTGAATTGTCTTGAAAATATTTCATTTCGCGTTTGTTGTCTTGGCTGATTGGACACAATTAAACATTGGACATTTAGTAATTTCACTTTGATTAGTTACTCATGAACACAAAGTAATAGCCATGTTGTTTTTGAATCATAAATCAATCGTTAAATGAAATATCACGAAATAAGGATAAAAATACGAAATACACGCAAACATGAACCATGCGCCAGTCAGCCAACTGCACTAACACAACACGATCGTCCAACGGACAAATCGAGCGAACACACAGAAAGCCTCTCCCTCCTCTCCCTCTCCACACGGGCGAGTTAGGACGAGTGAGACAGGGGGGTCTTTTTCGTTACTCATTCAAATGCTCTCACACTTCGTGGCAGCATTGCACATTGGTGCGAGGGAAAGTAGCAGTACCCCCCTTCGTGACCTTTGCTCTTGAAGAGGCACTTCGCATATTCAAATTGCAACAGAAGTACATTCGATACAATCGATTATTAACAATCGATACAATTCCTAGAGGGTATTAAGATTTTATGCAATTCATAATTTATGAATAATTATAATATCTAATTAGTTGTCTGAAATAATCACAATAAATTGACCGAAAAAATACTTGATCAATTTTCCGGACAAAATAACCCACTGTCCGGCCTAACTTCCTGACTGACTGTTCGGAGTAAATAACCGACTACTTTTCCGGCCTAGCTACAAGGAAAATTGTCCAAACTAAATACCCGAATTATTTAATGCTTATTACTGGTTCATTATTTCTCAATATCATAAAAAACATAAATACAATAAGAAGAATATTTGCCTGTAAGGTGGCTTATGTGAAATGCACCAGCGATTCATCTGACTGCCTAAATATGAGCAGTGTCTATGTACGAGCACATTTCCAATGACCCTCCAAAATATTTTGCTCATGTATGGACATTGCTCACGTACGAGCAGTGGAGTGCTCGTGTGCGAGCAGTGCGTGTATATGCGCGGTGAGGAATTTACAGTGTATGTCCATTGTCCATGTAACGTGTTGTTCATTCACTCTGTTTACTATCTCAATTTGACATCAGTGATGTCACATCACTCATATTTCGGACTGTGTTTACACCATGGCCAGAGATGATTAAAACGAGCTGGCCTCAACCGACCACTTGCTTTCGAACGAAAATGTAGCTCCATTTGTCAATTAATAAGTTCATATTTGTCTTAAAAGTTCATGTCATTTTGATAAAATAGAAATGACTCTTGTCACGGTTAAAAGTAATAAATCGATTAATAAGCAAAAACATGTGTTTCTCATATGTTAGATATGACATATCATATGATGTATGAACAAATATGCATTGTAGTACGATTTGCTACTGAGTTGTATACATTTGTTTATGTTTAATACTTTATCATGAATAATTTGAATGTTTCCACTGATATGTATCATCTTGATTATGATTCAAGTGAAGAATATGATAGCGAATGGTTGGAAAGTGAAGATACTGGAGAAGAGAGTGACACATCAAGTAATTCGTCCAGTTACGCGGACTCGGACTGTTCAAACTCTAATTCTGACACAGAACTTGAGTCGTATTCGGATGTTTCGGACATGGATACTGATTATCCTGAATCGAGTGAAAACGATTCCATTCCACAAGTTGACTCCAACGGTCCAGAAAAGCCAAATTCTTCTGTTCAAGCATCTTTAGACAATCCAACAACAGAATCGACTGAAAATTCTGAAGACCCGAGAACACTTTCCCCATTCCATCGCACTATGTATTTAAAGTATCCAGGATTATTCAAGATCCAAAACAATCGATTGAAATGCATTCCTTGCAACGCTTCAATGTCTCTACTCAAACATCAATTTAGCCAACATTTAGGTTGTAAAGGTCATGATGCAAAAGTCAAAGAATCAATCAAAATTAAACCTGATGCTACTTTTGATTTGTTGGGAAATGCGTTGTGCCAAGAAGTAATTGTCCTTTATGCTAACCAACCTTACTGCAAAATGTGCAATGTAGCCATTCAGGATGGATTACAATCTCTCACATCTCACTTGATGACAAATGAACACAATTTAAATGTAGAAATGTATGATGTGTGATATGATGTATGTAGAATGTGATTTAACATGCAATACCACTTCTGTGCACTATCGCGTTGATACTAACTGTCTTATAAACACAAAGCGTAAACAAAACAAAATTGAAAATCAAAACAAAAGTATTTAGTCCAACTAACGTTGTTTGTCGCTGCTGTCATTATTAGTAATTATGCTTTGAGGGCGCTGCTATCTGATTTGAACTTTAAAAATCTATTGATGAAGCTGAATTTTCGTTCGAAAGCAAGTGGTCGGTTGAGGCCAGCTCGTTTTAATCATCTCTGAGCACAAGCAAACATGGATCAAGTGATGAGTCACGAGAATGGATCGGGAGATGATGATGATGACAAGTTGTCCAACAGTGTAAACGAAATTGGTGCTGTGGTCCCATCGAATGAGCCATCGACCAGTGCTCGACCACGATCCAATCGAGTCACATCGAAACAGTCAACTGCTTCCACTGCTCGCAAACTCAACAAACGAAAACAATCTCAACCAAAACGAACTGAGAAGAGATCGAAGAAAACAATCGAGGAGGATGATGGAGAGGATGGTGAAGACATTGTCAATGAGGACCGAGATGATGCAAAGGTCAAAGTGCTCCATTTGAATTGTACCCAGTCAAATTGCAATGTCAAGTTGGATTCAATGGTCCAATTGAACGATCACTTGAGCGCTGTGCATCGACTTTCTCCTCTTCAATGTTTTGCCACGGATTGCAATGCACGATTCGATGAATCGTAAGTGATTACGATCATTTCATATTAAATTGATCTTGTATTTTATTTTTCAGAAGCCAAATTCGTGTTCACGTCAAACTGCACCATTCCCAAAGTACTCGATTCCTGTGTCCAGTTTGTCACAAGGAATATGACTCACAAAGACTTGCCTACTTCCACTGGCACCAGTATCACCTGACTGGCCAATTCGAGTGCAATTTGGTTAGCGACTGTGCCGAGATGACATACACTCGTGGCAAGATGAGAACTCATCAACAAACCAAACATCTCTCCCAATCGAAGCACATCCACTGCACCCACCCTGGGTGTACTGCTTCATTTGCCTTTAAAGCTCACTTGAAAGAACACGAATCAATTCATCTCAACATTCAACCATTTCATTGTAACTGGCACCAATGCAACCATCGCACTAATCGTCGTTCAAATCTGGTCGCTCACATTCGAACGCAACACTTTGGACTGCCTCAAACCGTGAAAGAACAGAAGGAGAAGAACATTGTGGACCTGCGTGACCCGAACGAATATGTTCGAGTGGTGGTGGACGAGTGATTGCAGAGTTGATTCGACTTTACTTGTCTACTTTACTATGTCTGTCTGAGCATTCGATTTAATGCATTTTCCTTTTTTTCATATTTCCCAATTTGTTTCTCACAATGTTCAATGTTAGTATTATATTTGATTGTTCATTGTCTCACTAATTAATCTAATCTTCAAATGTATCTCTTTGTCTCTGAGTATTACCACAATAAACATAAATGTTGCTTTGTAGAATCGAAACGATAGAGTACGCATGATGTAATAATTTGACAAAAAAATGAAATTGTTTAATCGGGCTTTGTCGTGAAATACAACCAACGAAAATCTTCTATTTAAGCACGCATTTCTAAATGATATTTTAGAATATTTAAATTTGGATTGGGTGACTCGACATTTTTGTTCTGTTTCACTCCAATGTTCATAATGTACCCAAATAATTTTCTGAATTTAAAACTCTAAAAAATAAAAAATATTTATTTTTAAAATCACTTATAAATAGGTATAATTATTGATTTATCGAAAATGAAGGCAACTCGTGTTAGTAATTAACTTAGTTAATTGTCATTTTGTCAATCAACTACTGGAAATATTTATTTTCACACTATAAATTGGGATATAAAATCTATTTTTTATTTTCAAAACAAAATTCACTTTTTTGTCATTAATTCATCTTTTGATTTGATGAATTCAACTGTTGTAATTTTTTTTCGGGTTACTAATTTTATCCTTCAACATGTTTGGCAACTATCGAATCACAACCAAATCGTTTCACATTGTAAGTAAAACTTAATAAAAACTAATTATTGAATCACAATTTTTATCAAAACTAAATCATTTCTTTACATTGGCATGTTCTTCTTGCATATTTCCAAGAATTAATACAATTTTTCTCAAAATATCACCTCAATTAGAGCCTTCGGGCAAGAATAACATTTTTTTCTTGCCTCCGAAAAAAAATTGTTTCCTTACAAATTATTTAAACACAACAATTTCGATAATCAATTAAAATTGACAATCATGATTGATCAATGAACTTTTCCGTTTGTTTCTCAACTTCAAAACAGGAAATAATAATGCAACACTTTCGGAAACTGAAAAGGCAAAATTGAATGAAAACTATGTTAGTTAAAAGCGTTTATTCGGGATAAAAGAGAGTAACAAAAAAGTCCGTAAAGGAATAAGAGAACAGAGAGCACCATTCGTGGTACGAGATGCTGATGGCAAGTTGAGTGGATATTTCATTGACTTGTTGAACGAACTGGCTTCGATTGGCAAGTTCAATTACACACTCGAAGCTATAGAACAAGAAGCTCTCTATGAGAGCACTCCTATGGTGATCAATGAATTGTATCGACAAGTAAAATGATTTAAATTATTGATTTGTTGGTTTAATGTTTTTTTTAATAGCAAGCTGACTTTGCAATTGCAGATAACTTGATTCGGTCTTCAGACTCGTATTTTGTCAACTACACCGAGCCATATTTTGTGTCAGGTTTGGGTGTGCTTGTGCGTAAAAGTGAACTCATGACACGAAACATAAGTACAATCGAACATTTGCTCCAATGGAAACCAGAAAATGAAACCAAATTGAAAGAAATAACAATCGGAATAAGTCGTTTCAGTGACACATTTTGGATATTGAGTATGTCCAAGGACAAGATTGGTCGTCAAGTGGTGGACCGAATGAAACAAGAGACTCAACTTTATTCACGTGAAGATGGAATTACTTGTGTTCTCAACTCTGTTGAGATATATGATTAGGTTTGTCTGGAATCTTCCTGTACAGTCTAGAACATTCTAGAACATTTAGAACAAACTTGTAATGTATAGAAACATCGAGAACATTCGAGATTGTAAAAGTAGAAACATGTAGAAAGATCTAGAAGCGAAATTTTCCAGACGCTTCTCGAACCTTCCATCCACTATATAAGCAGCTGTTGCTGCTCAGTTAGCTATCTCGTCATGTTTGTGTAACATCGAGCTCGTGTCTCAATAAACATTTCTTTCTTCTTTCTTTCTGAGTGTTTCTTTGTGAAACATGATTCTGTGTGAATCCCTGATGATCTGTGTGATCATTCTCTGTATCCTACAACACGTTATCAGCACGAGCCAACCAATGGAGCTCTCATCTGTGAAGATTGTGACCGCCACGGTATCCTTCCCAGTGATTCTTCTCTTTGTGAGCATTTGCTTTGTGATTGGCATGTGTTGCCGTCGTCGTTTCAATTCCGGTCTCTCGACTATCATGAGTGCAACTATTGCTCCTGTGTGTCCACGTTTTGAATTGACCCTCAAAGGATTGACAGTCCCGAAGTTGACTGAGTACAACTTCAAGTACTGGCACCTCGCATTGTCACACCAGCTTGGCATGCTTGGGTGTGAAGAAGCAATCCAGCACCCCCTTCCTGGTGATCATCGTAATCTCGCAGCGATTAGTGAAATCCTGCATTCAGTTGACGAAGTTCATCAGTATGATGTAATGTCGGCATCATCTGCAAACGCAGCAGTGGAACATCTCCGTGAACTTTGTGATAGCAACAACGAAAGAAAGTGTTGGCTAATCAAGGAGAAAATACGCAGTATGCGTCTGTCTAGTTGTGACAAGTTTGAAGAACATGTAAAGGAACTTGCCAACTATGTGAGTCAACTCAAAGTGCTTGGAGAAACTACAAGTGAACGTTCTCATCTTCTTTCTCTGATTGACTCTCTGACTGGAGAACTTTCGTGTCTCAAGCACATTCTCTTTACGTATAAGACTGTGCATGAAGCGGTGGGACACATTCGATATTTTCTGAATGAAATTCGAAGAAAACCAGCAAATTCTGCCTATTTGGTCAAGAACAAGAAGTCCAACAAGCGATGTTATCAATGCCGTGGAACTGGGCATTTCGCTTCTGAGTGCACTTCAACCTATGTGTCGCCTGTTATGACCGTTAATGATGGAGAAGTGGGTGCTTCAGCAGTGTCAAGTAATGACTCTATGGTCTGGCTGATTGAATCCGAAACCGACAGGAACTTTACCAGTGGCAAGTCCGAAATCGATTGGACAAACACATCGGATACTTCAGTTGTGTACTTGGTGGATCGTTCTTTCAGTAGTGTCTATAGTTTTGGAAATGTGAATGTGTCATCTATGCTGAATCTAGAGAATGCTAGATATGTTCCCGAGTTTAATGCCAAGGTGATTTCAGTTAACCAGTTGACTTCTCAAGGTTTCCAAGTGCATTTTGGTGACAAACAAGCTACTGTATGTAGTGACGATGGTGTATTCCTTATTGGGAAACGAATCGACGACCTGTACAGATATACCCAACCGAGTGATTCTGTACAGTATATCAAGAATCTCGATTGCCATCACATATTTGAGGATTCAGAAGAAGGGGAAATAGCTGTTCTGAGGATCTTGAATTCTGAAACAGACGATATTACTTCAGAACGAAACGTGAAGTTCATTGAAGAAGTGTTTCCGTTCTGTGAAAAGCCTGAACTTAATGACGATTGCTGCTGCATAGAGGTGGACGAGAACAGATCAACTGTCCTTTCCGAAGATTTGCTCACGGAAATTGAAGTGAGGATTTCCCGGTCAGGGGGTGAATTTGTCTCGTATGTCTTACCTATGTCATCATGTGGTGGTCAACAATATGGTGGAAACGAACCTAATGAAAGTGGACCATTGCGAAATGACAACATTGATGATCAGTCAGAACAATCCTCCAACGGTAATGACATTGGTGGCTCTAGCTACACCGACAAGGACAATGACGAATACACGACTGACTCAACCAAGGGCAGAGATGGTGATGTTGGCTCTCCTTGTGATAGATCTTACTTCACGAATTCTGGTGTCATGTCTCATGTTGTTCCACAACCAGACGAAGTTGTACGTCCGATTGATAGTGTGTCTGGCAAACAGCTCCAACAAATGAGAGAAGACATTCCTGTTGGACAGACAACACCCAAAGCTGCTTGGACACCATCCCAAGTGAACAACTGTGAATCCATGAGTGATATCGAATTATCTCAAACTAATCCCAAATGTGTGATTTCGACGGGTGAAGAAATATTTTGCGAGGGAGTATCTTATGCAGAAGAGGAGTACTTCGAAGCTGTAGCAATGCATATCCTCTCTGATGAAACTGAGGATAATAGTGATCTCGACACATCTAAAGAATTAGCTCTGGACTCTGATCAAGAACTAATTCTCGGTCCCATATACGATCTGATAATAGACTCTGGTGATTCTACACTGCAAGTCAATTCTAATCCTGATAAAGATTTTGAATTTGATCTGGATTCAGATTTGGAATACGATTCTGGTTATGTGCCCGAAGTTTTGATTGATAATCATGGAAGTATACTTAAGTGCTATTCAGAAGTTGATCCAGATTCAGAATATGAGTTTGACTTGGAAGAAACTGAGAACGACGGTGATTTGGAAATCAGTTTGGAACATGCATCCGAATCTGAATCTGAACTTGGCTCTGAACTCGACAATGAATTTGTTTCTGAATTTGAGTCGGTACCTGACTCTAAACAGTACTCTGAACTCGGCTATGAAACTGACGCTGAACTCAACTCTCCTGACACTGAATCTGACACTGAACCTGTTTCTGAGAATCTTGTACAGTTTGGTGGCAAAATGAGTGGAATGACCCAGATCCATTCCTTGATTGGCACGCTGACTGGCGAATTGGTTCATCTACAGGATATCCTGATGACGTACAACAGCATTGATGAGGCCAAAGGTCATCTCAGGTATTCTACAAGTCAACATCGACGAATCGATGAGGGTCCGAAGGACAACGTTTACTTGGTTAAGAAGAAGGGTGGTCCTTATTGAAGATTCTACAAGTCAGACAGTACCTAATCAGGGGGTGTGTTGAGATATATGATTAGGTTTGTCTGGAATCTTCCTGTACAGTCTAGAACATTCTAGAACATTTAGAACAAACTTGTAATGTATAGAAACATCGAGAACATTCGAGATTGTAAAAGTAGAAACATGTAGAAAGATCTAGAAGCAAAATTTTCCAGACGCTTCTCGAACCTTCCATCCACTATATAAGCAGCTGTTTGCTGCTCAGTTTGCTATCTCGTCATGTTTGTGTAACATCGAGCTCGTGTCTCAATAAACCTTTCTTTCTTCTTTCTTTCTGAGTGTTTCTTTGTGAAACATGATTCTGTGTGAATCCCTGATGATCTGTGTGATCATTCTCTGTATCCTGCAACAAACTCGACCTATGCTTTGATTCAGGTTTGTGGTTTTTAGTATTGATAATTATTTATAAATTAAATTGACAAAATCACACAGGAAGCGTTCAACAACAGAATTGGACATGGACGCCAACTGTCCAATTGACACTGCTTCTACAACCAGAATCCAACAGACATTTCATCAACCAACGAATCGCCTCAACTTGAGCTCTCAATTGCTGTGCTAAAAGAAACTGGAAATGGCCATACAAAGCGTGTATTGGACATTTTAAATCAATCAATTATAGTAATGAAACAAAATGGTGAACTTTACAAATTGCGCCATTGATATTGGAACCGAAAATGCAATTCAGTACATTTGAAAGAATCATCTCAAAGCAGTAAACATGAAAATTCACCAAAAATGTTAATGCCCAATGGTTGTCACTCGGATAAATGTTCACTTTTCATTTTGTTGATTCTACTGTTTTTTCTGGTTTGTGTTCAAGTAATTGGCTTTTTTAAACCAAATAATTTGTGTGACCAAAATCAGGAGAACATTTAGTTTGACACAATCAAAGCTGTTAGGTTCTGCTACATATAAAGCGAAAACGCTTAATTTCATATAAATAAACTCAATTATGTATCTTATTTTCAAAATGACCTTCTGATGATATTGTCTCATTTAAGAATTAAAAAATTGTATAAAGTAAAACTTGATGATTAAACGATAAAAATCAAGTAAAAATTGTGTCAGACATTTACTGTCTGGAAGATAATAAATTGTGACTTGAGATCGAGGAGGTAACTAACACTTGCATAGTATGAATGTGCAATTACTAAACAGGGGACAATGATGCAATCAAGTCTCCTGGATCGTATCAACAACGGCAATAAATTACAAATTATTACACAAAAATGTTACAAACAATTTAAAAATCGATTCTAATCGATTGCAGTTACAATTATTTTAACCATTTTTTTAATGCAAAATACATATATTTAAGCAACAAATGTAACTCAAAATAATTATTTTAGCAAATTATTTATTTTGGAATAAAAATGGAAATCGATGAGTATGTATCATTCTTTGCTTTAATTACAATTTTTTAATCGAAATATATTTTTAGGTATCATATAAGTGACTACAAGTCAATTCACACTCATTTCAAACCCAAAATAGCATTAGCTAGTCCATTCAACATCATATCATAGCAAACAAGTGAATGTGTGGTCTGTGTGGGGAATAATGTTGGACAGGACATTGAGGTGAGTGTGCTGATGAGTGGTCAGTGGAGTGGTGCTCAGATTGGTGGGTTGTGTTCCTGTTGGAGATAGTCACGAGGGTTGCGATTGTCCTCGATGCCAAGTTGACGCTGTTCCTTCTGGCTCTTAGGGAGGTGGAAATGTTTCATGCGGATGTGTGTGATTACATGACTCTGATTTGTTGAAACATAGCCACACATGTCCCAGGTACATTTGAAAGGTTTCACTTTTTGGTGAATTCGTTGGTGATCCTTGAGATGATGCTTTAGGGTGAAGGACTTGCCACAACCAGTCCAATCACAACGGAAAGGTTTGACACCACTGTGGATTAGTTGGTGACGTTCGAGACAAAACTTCTTGTTGAATGACTTGCCACAGTTGTTGAATGGACAAGTGTAGATTGTTGTCTTGGGATGGACTGAATTCTGATGAGTCTTGATTACAGATCGAAATGTTGCCACTCGATCATAGTGACAACCATCGTAGCCACACTTGAATTGACCTTGGAAGTGATACAAATATAGATGATTATACAACAGACCTTGAGATTTGAATGACTTGGTGCAGTGAGCACATGGCCAGGTGGAGATGTTCGAATGGTTGTGATGAACATGAATACCTAGTTCAATCCTACAAAACAAATCAATTAAACCAAGTCAACACCACATCACACTCACCATTGCTCAAATCGTTCGTTGCATCCTTCAGCCAAACATCGATGAGGAGATATGTGATGTTTACTTCGCAAGTGATCGTGTAACTCGTCTCTGTCAGCAACCTCATCCTCACAGCCATCCTCAGTGCACTTCAACTTGACAATCTCAATCTTGTAATGTCCACCTTCTTCCTCACCCAACTCGGTTTCATCGTCATCGTCTTCACTTTGTCCCAAACCTCCTCCTCCATTTACCTCTTCAGTCAAGTCAAGTGCCACTGCAGAACTCACTTCCTGGACGGTCTCTGTGCGGTGCAAGTCTGTCTCCACTCGAGTTCGCTTCGAGTTGGTCATGGGACCATTCATGGACACTTGGCCGCTTGTCATGGCTGTGCGTTTTCGTGTGCGACTTTGTGACTGTTTCGTAGTTGGCCATTGGTTGTGGCCGTGATTGGCTGGCTCGTTAGGCTCGTGATCAGCTTTGTCCACTTGTTGGTCAACACTTTGTTCAATCTGTGAGCTGTTGGTCAGTTGCATTTGGCAGTTGGCTGATGGAGACAGCTCAAAGTTGGTTGGGGTGTTGAGTTGATCACGTGATGGAATGTCGATTGTCTGATTGGGCTGCACCACTTCATCAGGATTGACTGGATCGTCGATTTGTATCGAATTGTCATCATCATCATCACTCACCACTTCTTTCTTCACCAAACGTAGGTCACATCCTCCACGATCATCTTCATCTTCCTCCTCCTTTATCTCTTCTTTGATTTCTACCTTCACATCACTCGATTCGGTTTTGATGTATGCAGACACATATTCCTGTTTGATGAAAATGTCATCTTCCTCTTTTATTTCCACCTTGATTTCTGGCTTCACATCTTCATCATCCGATTCAGTTTTGACAGTCACTTGGTTGGCTGCTGTGCCTGTGAAAATATCAACAAATATAAATAAAGTCAAATACAAACAACCGACCAAACTCACCATCATCTTCATATTCTCGTTTCACGTTGTAATACTGCACCATCAAATCATCATATTTCTTCTTCTCTTGTTCCTTCATCTCCACCAGTTGTGCTCGTAATTGGTAATTTTCACTAACCAGAACTCGTTCACGTTCCTTTAGTTGAGCCATTTCCTCTAATAACTCGTGATGCGATCGAGAAAATTGTCTCGTCGTTGCCTGCAGCTGAGTGACGATTCATTATTTCGTAGTTGAGAATTGATGAATGTAGATGATGTGAGAGATAATGAACATGAGAAAGAGTGAGAGACACGAAAGTGCTCGAGTACAACTGCTTTGTTGTGGTGTGTGAGCCGATCACAGTGAGCCGAGAGTGGTAATGAGAGAGCCACTCAACCATCGATAGTATCAGTGAGAGTAACATCAACAATGCACCATCCACTTTGAGTATTACCCTCAATAATCTTCACCCAATTCAAATCTAATATCGAATTATCATTTTCATAATTGAAAAATTGCACTCGTGACATAATCTCGATCCAGTACAACTCAGATTTTTTCAATTAACTCAAATTGCGTAGAACATCATTGCCTTGTTCAACACAAACAAATCATCATCATTTTAAGTCAAAAGTTAAATGACTTTTTATGAGCGTTTAGCGCGTGAAATTTTATCATCGTTTGATAGAACCGAAAATATATTGTATTTTTGTGTGTCCCTGAGTGAGCGCACACTTTCTAATCAAACATTTGAGGAAAGATACCCAAATTATAGTATACTGGAATTCGTCGACCCGTATACAAATTCTGAAGAAAGTTTTGATTTGGTTCGAATCGAATGATCGCAACAGTAGAAAGCGCAAAAATGATCAGACGAGTTAAAATGTGAAATTGTTATGAATAATGGTTGTCTGAGCGGAGGCGAAGCGAAGCTTCGTCTTCGGAGCGAGACTTTATAGCATGACTTTTGTGTTTGTTGTTAAAATTATCCTGCCAAAACGACTCAATAAAATGCCATCAAAATTTCAGGTTAAGCTCATGTAATAGTGCAGATGTGCATTAAATAGGTGGCTTTGCTGATAACACAAGATTAAATCTGACCCCTGGCGCCACCTGGCGGGAAAAGTTTGTGCTAAAAAAAATTTTTGTTTACGCAATTAATAAATGACAGAGTAATTATTTTGAAATTAATTTGGTTATTATCAAGTAAGAGAAACTTGAAATTGATCCAAATGACATCAAAATCATAAAATTTTCAGTTGTAGTACCAAATGAATATCAAAACTCAATGAGCGCTGAAGTCATATTTGCCACACTATAATCTTCACCAACAACAAGAATTTGATCTATTTCTTTGAAGAGGTGTTCGAACAAGTTACGACCTCATATGATCATGAATAGTCTCAGACCAAAAACGGATAGCATGGAAAAGATTTAGCAAACTACAATGACAACAACAAGTGATGCCTCAGCCCGGCCAAGCGAAGTGACATGTATAAGAACTGAAGAATTGAGGATTGTAAAGGGACAGAAGGGTGAGGATTTCACTGGACTGAAAGTTGAAAATTGCTGAAACTGAAAGACTGAGGATTGCACTGAAACTGAAAGACTGAGGATTGCACTGAGAAAGAGGGACTGAGGATTTCACTGGAACTGAAGGATTGAGGTTGCACTGAAACTGAGGACTGAGGATTTCACTGGAACTAGTATTGAGGACTGCACTGAAACTGTAGATTGAGGATTGTACTGAAAATGAAAAAGTGAGAATTGCACGGAAACTTGGAAGGAGTGAGGATTGCACTGAAACTGAAGGGATTGAGGAGTTCACTGGAACTGAAGGATTGAGGATTACAATAAAAACTGGAAGGATTGGGGACTGCAAGACAGATTCCATGATCCTGAATTAAGAAACCAATATCCTTTAACGCGAATTCAAAAAAGGCAAAAATCCATACAAATCCCATCCGTCAAAGCACGATGCACGATCGCAATATGCAAAATTTGTGCGTCTCAGTGGTTATGAAGGTTTGTAGAGAATTTTCATGACTCAATTGACATTTTTCCTCGCTGAAGAAGTCATCTTTGGAACCTTGTTCACAATAAACATAGTTAATGTTATTCAATCGGGTACAATCCTACATGAACAGAAACAGACTGGACAGAAGAAATCAGAACACAACTTGCCCCAACAAATAATACTGTGTTAATGAAAAAGTGTTCTTAAAAACCCATGAGTTCAATGTACCATATGAATTGCAACAGTGCATAAACTTTTATTGTATTGTAAAGCTTTTGTAGTATGATAGTAATACTCGGGAAGTCGGGGTGAGTTCCCGCTCAGACTTATGCACCCATCGGGGCCAATGATGTTGAATAATTATTATTATAATTACTCGTATAATGGGACATTTACGCTTTTATAGATGGCAATGATGACAACACAATCTACTTGCAGACACATTTACTTGTACAATCATAAACTAGGAAGTATCTTTGTGCATTTCTACGGAGTTTCTGTGGAGTGGCACACACAAATTTACATTACATTTTGAAATGGAATCATCTCCAAATCCAAATATAATATCCAAAACTATCGTTTTCTCAGATTAACTAATTTAAAATTATTACGCTCGGACTCGTTTCGATTCAACAAAGCCACTTTTATGTTTATTGTGGTAATACTCAGAGACAAAGATACATTTGGAGATTAGATCCGAAACCAGTACAAAATCAATATAACACTAACTGGACATTGTTATTGGGAAATATGAATCAAATAAAACAATAAAATGAAAGCTCCAAAAGATGTTACAAGTAAAGTAAGGTCGAATCAACTCTGCCATCACTCGTCCACCACCACTCGAACATATTCGTTCGGGTCTCGCAGGTCCACAATGTTCTTCTCCTTTTGAGCTTTCATTGACTCGGGCAATCCAAAGTGTTGGGTTCGAATGTGTCTGACCAGATTTGAACGTAGTTTGCATTGCTTGCTGCAGTGAGGCCAATTGCAGTGAAATGGACTACTCTCGAGATGAGTCAGTTCGTGTCGTTTCAGGTCAACATTATAGGTAAATGCAGCAGTACAACCAGGGTGAGGGCAGTGGAAATTCTTCGATTGGGAGTAATGTTTGACTTGTTGATGAGTTTTCAACTTACTACGTGTGTCACTCACTTGGGCACAGTCGCCCGCGAAATCGCACTTGAACTGACCAGTCAGATGAGTGTAGTACCAGTGATCGTAAGCTTTGTGTTGCGAATCATATTCTTTGGGGCAAACTGTACACAGGAATCGAGTATTTCGAGGATGGTTCAGTTTAATGTGCTCACGAATTTGTATTCTAAAAATAAAACTAGGTCAATTTAATGTGACATTATAATGTTCACTTACGAATCATCAAATCGTGCATTGCAATTGGTGGCAAAACATCGAAGAGGAGCAAGTTGATGCACAGTGCGCAAGTGATCGTGCAAGTGATCCAATGAATCCAACTTGACATTACAATTTGACTGGGTGCAATTCAAATGGAGCACTTTGATCTTTGCTTCTCCTCGACCTTCATTGGCAATGTCTTCACCATCCTCTCCATCATCAACTTCCTCGATTGTTTTCTTCGATCTTTTCCTAGTTCGATTCGATGTTGGATTGTCTGTTTGTGCAGTCCTGGTCGAAGGTGACAATAGATCAGCTGATTGAGTCACTGTTGTCACCTCATTGGACTCATTCAAAGTGTTGAGCAGTTGTTCACTTGACAAATTAGTGCCACCTTCCTCGATCGATTCATTCGAATTGGAAGCATTTTGACTGTCTCTGGATGGATTGCTCAACAGTTGGCCATTGTCAAGGTTCGACTGAGTCACTTCATATCGTTTAGCATCCACTTGACTGTGGTCATCTTCATCTTTCTCTTCCTTGACTTTGAGTACCACCAGTTGAGAGTCCTTGGCACTGTTCATCTTTCTCGTGTCCTCTTCTTCTTCTTCTTCTTTCACCTCTGGCAACACATCAGTAACAGTACGTTTTGGTGGGTGAGGACAGTTACAAACTGGTCCCATTGGTTGTGATTTGAATGGACATGATTGGCCAATAGAAGATGAGCAAGTTGGTGGTTGAGTGATGAGAGAAACACGAGGTGGATGTGATGTTGATTCTGTTCGACCATCCGCGGAGTCCACTGCCTGTGCCCGGTCACCACCAGCAGCACCATTGCCCGAGTCGAGTCGAGCCAGATCCAAGTCCAACCATTTGTTGGTCATTCGTTTGAAGAGCGATTCGACCAGTGACTCGACACGTCGATTGAGATCAGCACGGAAGGACACTTTCGCTGAATCCTTCTCCTCTTCGAGCAATCGACGCAACTCTTTCGTATTGAGACTAAATTGAGGTGCAGGAGCCGATGACGATGATGGTGCCGATGAAGAAGAAGACTGCGAGATGATGATCAAGTTCTGGTTGGTGACCAATTTGTGAGTGATCTTGAGTATGAGTGAATCGAGTTCAGTATCGACCAGTAGGCTCACATCAGCACAGAGGCTCCGTTTTGTGTCCTCTTTCTCGTCTGCAAACACTTCAGACAGCACAGATACGCTCGGGTGAGATGGTGGTGCTGTAGATGAGGACGACATGATGATAATCACGTGGGTCAAAGAAGAATATTCTTGAAGGGAAAAGTAGAACAAAACGTTGCTTCACACGACACACGAGAGCAGAGAAAGCAAACACAAACACAACACACACAGAGGAGAGTGTGTTCATGTAAACACGTGAGAACTGTGCTCTCACTCTCAACTATCGATGGTGTGACATGCTGCATTACCTCTCACTCTCACACAGCAACACAACAAGTTGTCAACAACAAACAGTCTCACTCGAGACAGCACCTCGTTTTGTGTTGTCATATTCACTTTGCGCTATTGTTCTCTGTTGCTTATCTCTCCTCATCTCTACATTCGCCTATTCTCATCTACGAAGAAATGAATCGTCATTCAGATGCAGGCAACGACGAGACAACTTCTCAATCACATCACGAGTTACAAGAGGAAATGGGTCAACTTCGCCACCGTGAACGAGTGCTGCGATGTGAAAATGATCAATTACGAGCACAACTGGTGGAGATGAAGGAACAAGAGAAGAAGAAATATGATGATTTGATGGTGCAGTATAACATGAAACGAGAATATGAAGATGATGGTGAGTTTGGTTCGGTTGTTTGTATTTGACTTTATTTATATTTGTTGATATTTTCACAGGCACAGCAGCCAACCAAGTGACTGTCAAAACAGAATCGGATGATGAAGATGTGAAGCCAGAAATCAAGGTGGAAATAAAAGAGGAAGATGACGAAGAGGATCATGACATTTTCATCAAACAGGAATTTGTGTCTGCATACATCAAAACCGAATCGAGTGATGTGAAGATAGAAATCAAAGAAGAAATAAAGGAGGAAGAAGATGAAGATGATCGTGGAGGATGTGACCTACGTTTGGTGAAGAAAGAAGTGGTGAGTGATGATGATGACAATTCGATACAAATCGACGATCCAGTCAATCCTGATGAAGTGGTGCAGCCCAATCAGACAATCGACATTCTATCACGTGATCAAGTCAACAGGCCAATGCAGTCTGTGTTTGAGCTGTCTCCATCAGCCAACTGCCAAATGCAACTGACCAACAGCTCACAGATTGAACAAAGTGTTGACCAACAAGTGGACAAAGCTGATCACGAGCCTAACGAGCCAGCCAATCACGGCCACAACCAATGGCCAACTACGAAACAGTCACAAAGTCGCACACGAAAACGCACAGCCATGACAAGCGGCCAAGTGTCCATGAATGGTCCCATGACCAACTCGAAGCGAACTCGAGTGGAGACAGACTTGCACCGCACAGAGACCGTCCAGGAAGTGAGTTCTGCAGTGGCACTTGACTTGAGGGAAGTGGACGAGCAAAGTGGAGGAGGAGGAGGTTTGGGACAAATTGAAGACGATGACGATGAAACCGAGTTGGGGGAGGAAGAAGGTGGACATTACAAGATTGAGATTGTCAAGTTGAAGTGCACTGAGGATGGCTGTGAGGATGAGGTTGCTGACAGAGACGAGTTGTACGATCACTTGCGAGTTATACATCACATATCTCCTCATCGATGTTTGGCTGAAGGATGTTTTGAACGGTTTGAGCAATGGTGAGTGTGATGTGGTGTTGACTTGGTTTAATTGATTTGTTTTTATAGGAATGAACTAGGCAAACATGTTCAAGACAACCATTCGAACATCTCCACCTGGCCATGTCTTCACTGCACCAAGACATTTAAAACTCAGGATCGTTTGTTCAAGCATCTCTATCACTATCACTTCAAAGGTCAATTCAAGTGTGGCTATGATGGTTGTCGCTATGATCGAGTTGCCACATTTCGATCTGAAATCAAGAGTCATCAGAATTCAGTCCATCCCAAACCAAGCATCTTCACTTGTCAATTCCCCAACTGTGGCAAGTCATTCATCCACAAGGGCACTTTCAATCGTCACCAACAAAGTCACAGTGGTGTCAAACCTTTCCCATGTGAAGTGACTGGTTGCGGAAAGTCATTCACCCAAAAGCATACTTTCAACAATCACCAACGCATTCACCAAAAAGTCAAACCTTTCAAATGTACCTGGAACATGTGTGACTATGCTGCAACTCAACAGGGCGCTGTGATCACACACATCCGCACTCAACATTTCCATCTCCCAGCAAGCCAGAAGAAACAACGTGAACTTGGCATCGAGGACAATCGCAACCCTCGTGACTATCTCCAACAGGAACACAACTCACCGATCTGAACACACCTCCACTGACCACTCATCACCACTCAATCCCACTCACCTCAGTGTCATGTCCAACAATATTCTCCTCACAGACCACACATCCAATTTGTTATTAATATATTTTCTGCTATTATTTTGATTACTACGAATTGCACTAATAAACAAAATGAGTGATTATATTATCTGGCTTTGACATTATTAATAGTGACTGACACGCGTAGCAACATGAGAACTCATCAACAAGCCAAACATGAATACCAATCGAAGCACTTCCTCTGAACCCGTTTTGGTTTGATAATTTTGTAATATTGGCACCATACAGTTTCAACCCTTTTTATCTTATACTTAAATATCGTAGTCGTTTTTGGCTCCACCTCTGCTCCTCCCGTCAAACCACAGTAGAAGTACAAAAAGAGGTAAAAGGGGCGATCTTACGTCAAAGCGCTATAGAAGTAGAGCGAAGGGTGGAAACTTTGTTATTGATACACTGTGGAAGGCAGAGGCGCTCTTTTAGCAAGTTCAATAAGTAAGTGAACACCAATTTGTGCGTTGTCTTGTGTTACGAATGTGAGCAGGCAAACTTCATGAACACTCAACACAGCTAGCACAGTCACATTCTGTGCTGTCCTGTCCGTGTCGTCGCTTGGAGGAGCCACCGCTCACGCGCTCACACAACAAATCTGCTGTGCGTTGTGTTTACTTTACTAACATCTCAGCTGTTCCTGTTCACATTGATTTATTTTGATGCAAATGCTTTATTGGTTATGGTTATTACTTGAGATTTACTGAATTGATTTGTGTTCTTAATTAAGAGTAATCTCTGCTTCTGTGTTGATTGTTTGTTGTTGATTTGTTCATCGTCTTTGTTTTGTTTGACACCGAAACCAAGTATCTACAGAAACAACTAAGAATGTGTTACTTCCAGAACCCGAATAATTTCTTTAGTCATCACTATTTGCAAAATAGACCAATTTCCACTTTGTTAATCAAAAGTGTGTATCTGTTTACTAAATCCGAATAGACATGTAATCTTTGGTATTATTTTTCTAGATATTTTTTCTTATTTGACGAAAACTGGCTGGTGACATGTCTATTACATCGATTCGGAATATGTGATGTGAAGCAATTTTGCCACGTTTTTCACAGTGTTCACAGCCAGACAAGCTGTGGTTGGTCATAATAGCAAACTTAACTCAACTCATCGATCAGCCCTCTACGGAAATACCGAATGTCCAAAAAGCTAGAGTGGCATATAATCACCGTCACGGATGTGTTTCTCCATCGAATGACAACAGTAATACTCATGAGTTATTGATCAACAATCGTCTTCAGTTTTACGCTTTTGCCATGCCATCTACCACGTACCCTGCCCTACCTCAATTTCCATGAATTTCTGTTTGCAGGAAGTAGTTTTGTATCAGCTCAGTTCCAGAAAAATGCAGAATCACGAGGATTATCAAATTGAAAAATGTATATATCTCATATTGTGATTGAACACACAAACAGAAACATATTTCACTGATTTCAAAGTATTACATATTGCGAACAAATGTGCAAAGACAAATCCATTAAAATGTTTGCGTTCTCTGTCTTCAAAAGTATCTCTTTACTTACAGGCGGAGTGACTGCTTCAACCTAATCAGTCTTTTGTCACAAAATTCATATTTGTGAGTCATCTCTATATCATGAAATAATACAAAAAAATTGTTTATAAACTTCCATGCAAATAAAATGTTTGATTGACATTTGTTGGTTTCAATCTGATCAATACTATCGAACCAGTTTCGTCACTGTATATAGAACATGTTATATTTAACCAAGCTTCAGAAGAAGATTTCAATAATCCTAAAACTACCTCTACACAGAATTAGTGTCCATAACACTCATAAAATGTCAGCCAAAATGTATCTGATTTAATTTGCAGCAAGCAACAAGACATTTGAAAGGTAAACTGTTAGTACAGATATCAACTGAAACAGCTAAATGCCTTTCTGTCCAAATTATGCCAATTTGCAGAAGAATTTATTGAAATCAGGCTTATCAGTCGTGTGGTCAATTGAAACTGATTTTATTTCTGGCAGAGTGCACTCAAAAATCGACTAAGTTGGGAAGTGAAGTTAACAAATGTTTAATTTGTGGAATAAAATTTTACATAGAAGCACATTGTGAAGGAAATTTATTTCGGTGATAATTGTCTTGGTTTTTGAGGCGCCTGAGAGGAATCACTGATTGAGTGTACTGCTTTGTGGACAATATCAACTGGACATATATCTCTGCCAATGTCTTGACCAATGCCCAAACCGCTAAATCATTTTCACAAATTTTCAGCCTCAAACTTGAACAGTATTGAGTTGACAAACGATACTAATTCTCACCAATGGTATCGATAGTTAGCAGACATTTGATATTGAACATTGATATTGAACTATTCATACGCTCAAATTGGAATTTGACTTGCAGCAAAATACAATTAAAATTACACTCAAATCTTTTGTCACTATTGGTTTTACAAGTTTAAGTTATTGTTTGAACAGTTTGCTCGTGTGGGGACAATTACGTATCTACTCGAGTATTCCAAGAAAAGTTTGTCAGCCTTTCTATTGAATCTATTAAACAATTGATATTCGAATATTCTTTTAGTTTGAACCCACCCGAAGAGTGCTTTTTTACAGAAACAAACCGCAGCGTAGAGAGGTTTTGCGAAGCGTGGCAGCCAGCTTTCGCCTTCACGCCTTGTTGTGTCCCTTTCTTGTAAAAAATATCACCACGAATATCACCTGGGGTAAAGTTTTTGTATGTCCAAAACAAACAAATCACATCTTACAAATAATGATGATCAATGACAGAAAGTAATGATTTTTAATATTTCATTTAAAGTTTTACATCAAAATGATCCGCACATTGTAAAGACACTCGGAGGCAGTGACAAATCACTTAATCTTCAAATCATCCAATCCATCCCAGATCAATCAACTCGGAGCCATCAAACTGGTTCAACACCTCATTGAACAGTTCGCGTTTGGTTTGCATCAATTCGGTCCACTTGTCGGTGGAGATGACCAAGTTTGAGTTTCTGCATGATTCAATAAATATAATTAAAAAATAGTAAAAATCAATAAATTAGTTTGAAAAACTAAACTTACCTGACTATGTACTTGGTGGCCTCAATCTTCAGAAATTTCACATAATGCAAGTCAGCCATGAACAGCAAATCAACAATCGACGAAACGAGTGACTGAGTTTGATCATTCTCGAGTTGGGAACAAATCCATTGTTCACATTGAGATTTGAGATTGTCGAAGTGAATACTAAAAGTAAAATCAAAATTAAAACAAAATGAAATTCACACAAACCAAAACTGTACCTTATCTGCAGCAACCAACAAATCAGCAGCAAACTTATCATCCAGAACAACTTGTCCAGTGTAGATGTACTTGAGTAACTCTTCAAACACTTCAACTGAAACATCTTCGATGGTCCACTCGATTCTGTCAAAAATGCATTTTTGCCAATCATGTGAGAACATGGCATCAAACACTGGCGATCGAGCTGAAAGAATAATCTTGTAAGCTTTTATTTCTTTTTCAACCAACATACAAAATGACATCATGAAATTTTGAGGTTTTCCAACATTTTCATGTAATCGAGCATAAGTTTGTTGTCTGTCAGAAGCGGTTGGGTTGGATTTCAATTGGACTGATGTAAAGCTAGAAAATTAATAGTAAAATATTAGTTTAAAATTCAGTTATGTTTGAGAATATTTCACATACATCACAGTAAATCCTGAGTTTGCCATCAGGCAATAATTCATTGCTCTATCCAAAATATAAGTTCGACGAATATATTCTGGAGGAATCCAGAATCAGAGTCTTGTGGGTAAATTCCTTTGATTTCTCAAAAATGCGCAAATAAATTAATAAAGGGAAAATAGATTATGAAAATGTTGCCTTTGAGTTGTGTACATGTTTCCCTTGAGAATTGATCAACGAAAATTTGTACAAAATATCCATTCGGGAAAAATTGAGGATTCAAAATGCAGCATGGTGTTAACACCATTAGTTGCTATATTTAAATCCGTTTACAGGAGACAAATCAAGATTTATCTTAAATTCGTTTGAAGGCTCAAAGTAGGGTGACACAATAAAATCGCCTGGCTTTGTGTGACTTTGGAGATTGGTCGATAGTCCAGTTGAGTTTCAGCAGAGTGGTGTTCATTTTGAAAATGAAAAACAGCTAACCACAGGATTCACGACAAAATGATTTATAAAAGTTGATTGTGAACCACAAGCACAAAATTACACAGGAGAACAGCAACAGCACGTTGACTGACTCAAACAAATCAACAACAAACGCACGTGGTTGACCATTCAAGAAGACGTAAGCAATTTACACATCAGTTGAATTTAGTTGGAAGAAATTGTGTAAGTTGGGTAAAAAAATTATTTTATTTTATTTATTTATTCGGAACCAGATGAGCTACCCGGGCTTCGCTCCGGCATTACCAAATTCAATACGAACTCAAATTCAAATCAAAAGATATTTTCTAGAACATTCTATGGATGTATCCTCCTAAAAGGGACATTTTCTAGAACATTCTATGGATGTATCCTCCTAAAAGGAACATTTTCTAGGAACTCTAGTTGTTGTGTCATCCTAAAAAGGGACAGGTTCTAGGGAGCCTTCTATGGATGTATCCTCCTAAAAGGGACATTTTCTAGAACCTTCTATGGATGTATCCTCCTAAAAGGGACATTTTCTAGAACCTTCTATGGATGTATCCTCCTAAAAGGGACATTTTCTAGAACCTTCTATGGATGTATCCTCCTAAAAGGAACATTTTCTAGAACCTTCTATTGATGTATCCTCCTAAAAGGGACATTTTCTAGAACATTCTATAGATGTATCCTCCTAAAAGGGAAATTTTCTAGAACATTCTATGGATGTATCCTTTTAAAAAGAACATTTTCTAGAACATTCTATCGATGTATCCTCCTAAAAGAGACATTTTCTAGAACCTTCTATGGTTAATATCCATACTAAAAGGGGATATTTTCTAGAACCTTCTATGGATGTATCCTCAAAAGGCTGACTACTAGAACATTCTATGGATGTATCCTCCTAAAAGGAACATTTTCTAGAACATTCTATCGATGTATCCTCCTAAAAGAGACATTTTCTAGAACCTTCTATGGATGTATCCTCCTAAAAGAGACATTTTCTAGAACCTTCTATGGACGTATCCTCCTAAAAGAGACATTTTCTAGAACATTCTATTGATGTATCCTCCTAAAAGGAACATTTTCTAGAACATTCTATGGATGTATCCTCCTAAAAGAGACATTTCTAGAACTTTTCAGATCATTACATGGATATATCATTCAAAGAAGGATGATTTCTAGAAGTTTCTATAAAGCCCTGGATTGCAAAACATAGATTTTACATTGATAGCTTTGTTAATAGTCAGCGTGGCACGTCTGCCATAGCAACAATGCATTAGAATCCTAAGAATCCAAATATCTTGGGATCCATTGGATATAATGATCCGGCACATAGCCTATCATCTGACGGGAGGTGAAAAGGATATTCTGGACAAATTTCATCAAGATCGGTCCAGTAATATCCGAATCCATACGGAACAAACAGAACAACAGACTTTCATTTTTATGTATATAGATTATAATTTTATTGTCAAATTCTCATCTCAAGTGTTACGACTTCATTTTACTATTCCAACTTGTCCTGGTCCAAGAGCAAAAAATGTTTGAGAAAAAATAACAATATAAATAATAGGCATGAATTCAGTTGTCTTATTATTTATAGAAATTACCTTTTGTGTAATTTGTTGTGTTACGTGTGTATAATACATCTTAAACATAAGACTTAAAAAATATTTGTAAAATATAAAAAATAAATAAAACAATGAACATTGTGACAATGTCTCATGAAAAGTTAGGAAAATGAAGGAAAAATTACAATTTATTGAATACGATCAAAAGTTGATCAACCCAATTGGATTCTTCCAACATTAGTTCCGGAACAGTAGAGTTATTTCACTATTCAGATCGAATACATCTTGTACTTCGTTTCATAAAAATCATTGAAAACTTTTCTCAATATCCCCAAGTAGCCCACCAACTTTCACTTCCGATTTCTTCCATTTTGTTGAATACTTCTACTGTCATAACGTTCACGATCACACCAATGACATGGACACAATACTTGTTCATTTTATCCACAACATTGCGGAAACATCAATCGGCCGAAGGTCGATGCTAATAAAACTAAAAACATTCGATCCAAATTGATTTGGATTTGAATGAGTTCTTCAGTTGTCTTCAGCTTGCCTGAACGATTGGATCTGCTTTTGATTTGATCATTGAGTGATATGAAAAGTGATACGTAAAGTTAGTGGTATTTACACTTATCAGAGATAAATTTGACCGTTTCCATAATGAGGAAAATTCTTATGTGTTAGGGTCTCTCTGTTCACTTTGTTTATATGAAAAGTAATACGTCAGTTAGTGGTATTTCGTTTGCCTCATAGATAAATTTAACCGTTTCCATTGATTAACGGGGAAATTCTTATGTGTTGGGGTCTCTCTGTTCAACATTTATATGAAGGGGAAGTAATACATCAAGTTAGTGGTATGGTTTCGTTTGCCTCATAGATAAGGGTATTTGACCGTTTCCCATTATAACGAAAATTCTTATGTGGGTTGGGGTCTCTCTGCTTCACACATTTATATGAAAAGTAATACGTAAAGTTAGTGGTATTTTCGTTTGCCTCATAGATAAATTTGACCGTTTCCATTATAACGAAAATTCTTATGTGTTGGGGTCTCTCTGTTCACTTGTTTATATGAAAAGTAATACGTAAAGTCAGTGGTATTTTCGTTTGCCTCATAGATCAATTTGACCGTTTCCATTATAACGAAAATTCTTATGTGTTGAGGTCTCTCTGTTCACTGAATATTTATATGAAAAGTAATACGTCAAGTTAGTGGTATTTTCGTTTGCCTCATAGATAAATTTGACCGTTTCAATTATAACGAAAATTCTTATGTGTTGGGGTCTCTGTTCACTTGTTTATATGAAAAGTAATACGTAAAGTTAGTGGTATTTTCGTTTGCCTCATAGATAAATTTGACCGTTTCCATTATAACGAAAATTCTTATGTGTTGGGGTCTCTCTGTTCACACATTTATATGAAAAGTAATACGTAAAGTCAGTGGTATTTTCGTTGCCTCATAGATAAATTTGACCGTTTCCATTATAACGAAAAATTCTTATGTGTTGGGGTCTCTCTGTTCCACTTATTTATATGAAAAGTAATACGTAAAGTTAGTGGTATTTTTCGTTTGCCTCATAGATAAATTTGACCGTTTCCATTATAACGGAAAATTCTTATGTGTTGGGGGTCTCTCTGTTCACACATTTATATGAAAAGTAATACGTAAAGTTCAGTGGTATTTTCGTTTGCCTCATAGATAAATTTGACCGTTTCCATTATAACGAAAATTCTTATGTGTTGGAGTCTCTCTATTCCACACAGCCATATGAAAATAAATACGTAAAGTTAGAGTTATTTTAGTTTTTCTAACAGATAAATTAGACCTTTTCCATTATAACGAAAATTCTTATGTGTTAGGGGTCTCTCTGTTCACACATTTATAACAGAAAACGTAGCACGTAAAAGTTAGTGGTATTTTCGTTTGCCTCATAGATCAATGTGACCGTTTCCATTATAACGAAAATTCTTATGTGTTGGGGTCTCTCTGTTCACTTGTTTATATGAAAAAGTAATACGTCAAGTCAGTGGTATATGGGCCTGGTTTTGCCTCATAGATCCCTTTGTATGGTTTCCGATATAACGCAAGAAATGCTTATGTGTTGGGGTCTATCTGTTAACTTGTTTATATGAAAAGTAATACGTAAAGTTAGTGGTATTTTCGTTTGCCTCATAGATAAATTTGACCCGTTTCAATTATAACAAAAATTCTTATGTGTTGGGGTCTCTCTGTTCACTTGTTTATATGAAAAGTAATACGTAAAAAGTTAGTGGTATTTGATTTTCATTTGCATCATAGAAAAATTTGACCGTTTCCATTATAACGAAAATTCTTATGTGTTGGGGTCTCTCTGTTCACACATTATATGAAGAAAATAAATGTTGTAAAGATTAGTGGTATTTACTCGTTTGCCTCATAGATAAATTTGACCGTTTCCATTATAACGAAAATTCTTATGTGTTGGGGTCTCTCTGTTCACCGCATTTATATGAAAAGTTGTACGGGCGTAAAAGTTAATTGGTATTTTCGTTTGCCTCATAGATAAATTTGACCATTTCCATTATAACGAAAATTCTTATGTGTTGGGGGTCTCTCTGTTCACACATTTATATGAAAAGTAATACGTAAAAGTTAGTGGTATTTTCGTTTGCCTCATAGATAAATTTGACCGTTTCCATTATAACGAAAATTCTTATGTGTTGGGGTCTCTCTGTTCACACATTTTATATGAAAAGTAATACGTAAAAGTTCAGAGTGGTATTTTCCGTTTGCCTCATAGATAAAATTGACCATTCCATTATAACGAAAGATTCTTATGTGTAGAAGGATATATCTGTTCACACATTTATATGAAAAGTAATACGTAAAGTTAATTGGTATTTTCGTTTGCATCATAAGATACAAAATTTGACCGTTTCCATTATAACTGCGAAAATTCTTATGTGTTGGGGTCGTCTCTGTTCACACATTTATATGAAAAGTAATACAGTAAAGTTAGTGGTATTTTCATATACCATCAAGGTAAAAGAATTGAACATTTCCATTACCAAACGAAAATTCTTATGTGTTGGGGTCTCGTCTGTTCCCCACTTGTTTATATGAAAAGTAATACGTAAAGTTAGTGGTATTTTCGTTTGCCTCATAGATAAATTTGACCGTTTTCCATTATAACAAGTGCGTCTACAAGCGATTTGTGAAGTGAATGTTCAAGTGAACGTAACATGTACGAGTACGCATGATTTTTTCAATTGTTAAATTAATATTTTATACTTTTAACGATCTTACACGGATTTTTCAATAATATTTGTCTAACCTTGACAATAATATTTTCTTGTTAAATTTTTATTCTGCAGTCTGTTTAATTGTTTAAAATATTTTATCGATCAATTTTCTTTAATCGTCGATTGATAATCGATAACAAATTATCGATCAAAACGATCACCGAAATGTAAAACAACAAGAAAAATAGAAGTTTCAGGTACTGGAAATAACGTTTGGCGCGAAATTTAATTCGCTTTAGGGCACTTGATTTGGATGCCATTTTGGTGTGTTTCTAAATTCACAAATTTTAGAGAGACCAAAACTCAATGTGTATCCATACAATACAAACGAGAGTAATGAAGTGACACGTTTATTTCACACATTACCAAAACTTATTGATTTCAACACGCACAAGGTCATTTGGAACAACGTCATACTTTTTTCTTAGAATGAGATGAAAACAATATTCCTCGTATTGCACAATCCAACTCACCAACTTTTGTTCGTTTGTGCCTAAAGAAAAGTATCGATTTTTGAGTGTTGAGAGTTGGATAAGCGAAATTTGCCACTTTATATAATTATACATAAATAAAACGATTCATAATTTATTCATTTGTTTGATTTGAATTCACTAATATAAGGAAGTTCAAGTTAAGTATTGAGAAATGATTTCCAAAAGGATATTAAAGTCTACGTCTTATAGCTATACAAAAGATTACAAATTATGATTAAAAATTATCATTCAAAAATGGAATCATAAATAAATGTTATTGAATATATGTAGAATGATCATAATGAATACGATAAAAGTGTTTAAAGTAATTAGCATTTACTTCTTTTATTTCTACATTTCGGACATTCTGCTTCTTTCTTCAAACATTCCAAACACAGTGGTCCATTGTCGCAACATTCAAAACGAAGTAGCTTGGTTGCATTCTCTTCTGGGCATAATCGACATTCTGTAACTTTAAGATAAAATAATAAACTTTGTGTTTAAAATAAAATAAAAATTAAAATTTACCATTGGTTGATGTGGAGGCAATTTGGGTGTTTGATAAATTGCGTTTCACACATTTGAGACAATGCTGCATTTGGGACAGACATTCAAGACATATGGGATCGTGCTTTGGACAGCAGTGGAATCGAAGTAGTTTAGTTGGACTTTGTTCAGAACATCGACGACATTCCGTTAAGGGACGTTTAGGTGAAACTAAATTAAATTATGATCTTAAAGCTAAAAATTGTGATTGTTTACAAACTCACCATTAATAGACTCATGGTTTGATTCAGAATTTGAAGCTAGAGAATTTTGGTTTTGTATTTCTCGGCTGAAATTGATGTTTCCCATAGAATTGTCTGAATCTCCAATTATAAATATACCTTTTGTGATGCTTGCGTTGTTCAAGTCGACCCAAATTCGAGAAATTTCCTGTGAATAATATTCGCATGTTTTAAAATCACCAAAGTCAACACGTTTCGGAGCAGCTCTAAAAGGTTCTTGTCCAAAATTAAAATAGCATTGCTGAAAAGATGCCAGACTGACTGATGCATGATATGGCTGCCATGAAGAATGTATGTTTGCTCTGTAAGTAATCGGTTGACCATTTATATAAAAGAAAAATTGTTTTCCTGTTTGAGTAGTTTCAAGCAAACAGCCAATCACATCTCCGGCTTTCCACTGACAAGACATGTTTGTCAGTTGATGTCGCTTTCCATTGTGATACAACAATCTACGGTAACCATCAATACCAATTGAAAATTGATCATCACCAATTTTATAATTTTTATTATAACCTTTTTTATTTTGCATGAATTCAGTTCTTTTTGTTGCCCAGCCAATTCTCATCGGTCCACTTGTGAGCAGCACGACTTCATAATAGTAAATATTCGATTTGACATAACCAACAGAAAGAATACTTTGATATTGGTAATCACTGCGGGCTGAGAGCAAGTCGGACGACAGTTTGAGTTGTTGTGTTTTGTCTTTAGAATTCAATTTGGCAAAGCCGGGATTACAAACTTTGTAAATTGATGACGATCCGAGCATATTAGCGAGAAAGTTTTGTGCACACAGCTTAAACTGACAGTTGACTCTCTCGTGACACCGTGTACTGAGCAATTCAAAAAGATCACTTTTCTTGTGAACATTCTTCAATCTATTCTCGAGTTGCAATATCACATCATGTTGTTTTACAATCTCAATTTCTTCTTTAACTAATTGCATATTTTCAATGCCATTTATTGCAAACAAAATTGTCCATTCATCTCGGGATTCAATGATATTTCGAGTAAAAAAATTGAACACTTCTCTTCGAAGACTTTCAATTGTATTCTGCTTTGTTGATGGTGGGTAAAAATCCATCTCAAGCTGGCTATAAAATTCGGACTTTTCTGATTCAATTTTTCTAAATTTAAACAAATTGCATAAAACGATGCAAATAATACGACATTTGTGCACTTCAGATGGAGTTGTGATGCGAAAGCGCATGTATCGATGAAGCATTTCGAGAAGTTCGCTTTCTGAATAAAATAATTCTGCTGGTACTTGCATCATTTCTTGGTCGATGTTAAGCCTTATATCATCCCCATAATCATCATGATTCTCTTTGATATATTTGTCAATATGAAAATTCTTCCCTCTACTCGCCTCTTTAATCACTCTCCAAATCAATTGAGACATCACATCGACTTTATCATCTCCAATCATATTTCCCATAATTTCTATTATTGATTGAATATATCGAACACCATTATTTTTGGAGCGAATATGTTTTATTTCCCATAGAGAACTCAATTCGGCAATATTTTGATCAAACTGATTGTTTTGTATGATTTTTTCTACAAAGATGTCAATATTGCGTTGTGTAGAATCGTCATAATACAAAGCTCCACTGTCGTTTTCATTTTTGAACCAATATATCCCTTGGTCTTCTATAAAGCATGTCTCCATCAAGTGAGAGTTTTGTGAATCTGTCTCGTAAAAACATTTAAATTTGTAATCTTTAGGTGGATACTTGAACGGAGCTTGGCCGAAATTAAAATGGCACTGCTGACCGGGAGATAGGCTCGCTGTAGCATAGTAAGGCGAGTCTGAATACAATTCGACATCAAGTTTACTAACTAATTGATCTTTTTCATAATCATATCTTTTATCAGGGTAAAGTTCTCTAACAATTTCTTCTTCTATATCGGAGTCACTCAAATTTGCATAATATTCTCTTCTTTCATGACCAGTATCAAATCTGTAGTCATATAAGTCATCATCTTTTATTTTCTCGCAGGATGCAAATTCTCCATTGTAAAAGAAAGTAAATGAATTTTCATTTATTTTTGGAGATTTAAAAATTAGGCAACCAATTACATCGCCAGGGCCGCAATTATGATATTGACTAATTTTTGATTCAATTGGATCGTTTCCGTTGTATTTATTTCCGGAAAAATAAATACAAATTTCAGATGGATCAAAACCAATAGAATTTCTATCATCGCCAATTTGATATGTATTGTGGAACTGAGTTTCTCTTCGGCTCCACCCAAAGCGCATTTCTCCGTCAGTTAAAATGGTAACCTCGTAATAGTAATAATCCGATTCTACTTGGAATGATGAACGTACAGGAACTGTATATTTTGAATCATTTCTAACGCTCAATCGGTCCGATGACATTTTGAGCATTGGCAATTTCTCAATTGGGCTATCAGTTGCCAGTACATTGTCAATACACCATTGAGCACACCAGGCCACTTGGTAGTGGTATGAATTGAATTCATTTTCATCGTCATTTTCGTCATACTTGTTAATTGGTGAGTTTTGTTCAGCATACTTTGCCAGATTCTTTAAATTGTCGATTAATTTAGCCTTCTGATTTGCAACAATTTGTTTCTTTAGGCATGCCTGTTCAATTTCACATATCAATGAACAGAGCTCTTCGTTGTTATCATCGGAAATCGAATTGGGATTCCATTTAGAGTTGCTCATTAACGAGTCTAATATTTGTAACAATTTTTCGATTTTATTTGGAAATGATTTGTCCGATAAGAATTCTGATAACCAATTATTTCCACAGAATTCTTTAATAATTGTGTCGTACACTTCGTAATGCATTATTTTCAATAATTCAATGAATAGCTTTTTCACAGATGATGGAAACTATTTAAAAATAAATTTATTTATTGTCAAATTCGCATTCACATGACAAATTATACCATTCAATCTTGTCTTGGTTCAAACAGAAAATACTGAAAATCAAATAAAAACAAACACATTCATTGTCAGATTGGTAGAAGTTACAGTTTGTGTTGCAATTTGTTATGTTGCGTGTGTATGATACACGTGTACAATAGCAAAATAAACGCCTAGTGAATGTGTGATAAGAATTGTTGCTATGTGTCGTCTAAAGTTGCTATGACACAGTTGGAATGAAGTTGATATGCAAAAATATACTGTTTTGTGTGTAGTGAGGCAGCAGCACACTCACCCAAAAGCAAAACAATACAGTCACTCGCCCGAGCCCATAGCTCAGAACAGTATAACCGCTAACGTCATCTAGACTGTGTCAGTGATAACTTTTTATCTTCCTCACTCCTCCTCATCGAGCTATTTCATAACCTTTAGGAACACTGATAGATTTTTACTTCCGCATTACTTTTAGGTCACATTCCGCAACCGGCTTAAGTTAACCAACTAAATCAAGCGTTTCCATCTCAACCCAAATTACCCAAGTGGCAAATTCAATGATCCAACTCTCAAAGATCGTACATGTGTATGACACACTCAAAAAATCAATATCTTGTCGTTAGGAGCAAGCGAAAGAAAGTGAGTTCGTTCGTTTGTGCAATGTAAGTGGCAAATTATTTTTATCATTTCTCAGAACTTTTATGACGTTGTTCAAAATGATCTTGTCGAAAGCATGAGAAAATCAATAATTTTTGGTAATTTGAAAAATGAACTTTGTAGCGTTCGAGTACAACACGCACCTCACCATCGGATCGGTGTACGTTCAGTCAATACATCTACACTGCCCAATAACGATGTACAATGTACATTCTATGACAGTGGTCGATCACAAAAACGATGACAAGCACATTCTTTTTGTTGAAGAAAGAAACCTTTCTTGTTTCAAATTTGATGTCAGTAGATACAAATGGTCTTTCTTCTCTTTGAGTAAACAAAATTGGAAGTGGCAAAAACGATCTTTCAACACCCGATTGGTGCATACTACTTCGAAATGGCTTACAAAACTTGTAGTTGCACTAAACGATTTGAAGCAAATATTTATTGGTGTATTTGTTGGTTTTTTGGCATAGTATTTAAGGCTGAATTATGCATTTTTATTGATGATTTTATATGAAAATATCATTAATTTCCCATATACCAAGAGACACTAATTAGCGAAAATATTTAATTAACAATTGTCATTGTTTATATAAATTCTAAATACCTTAGCAAACGTAGTCAGTGTAATCAGCCCACAAGCTCCATAATTGAAGCCATACTTTGTGTTGGTATGCAGTCGGCCAATTGCGTGAGCCAGTTTGAGTCTCCTCCTGAAGTCACCAATTTTCCATTGTTTGATCACACTCAGATTGAGCAACAATTTCGATGAGCAATGAAGTCGTTTTGGATAGATTGGCCATCATAAAAGTGTAGACCAAAAATGCCCAACACTTGTTCGGCCATTACTAAGTAGACTACAAATTGCAAGTATAGAGCATTTGTTTGCTCATCAAACAGCAGCATCACCATCATGTATGCATTGATGGGAAAGTTGAACACAATGAAAAAACCAAAAAATTGAACTTATAGTCGGTTCAGTGGCAAATATGAGACGGAATATTTGGATGTCGTACCGAATAAATTCATTCAAGGCCGACCAGCGAAAGTTGGACAAACTAGATTTTATTGTTTTCAAAATTTTCTTTAAGATTTGAACTCACGTAGGCAGATAGCTTAAATCCAAACGAAAGGTTGATTACGACAATATTAAGAAAATTAATAGTTGTCGCATCAACAATTATAACATTTGCAAGATGAAATCCAAAAGCGCACAAACCAACAAACGAGTTAAACAATTGATCACTCAATTTGAACATTTCCACACACAGAATTGCGTGAAAATACAATAGAAGCAACATACAAATGTCAATGAATGATCGCAAACAAGTGTCAGTTGAAAGAGAATTGAATCTACTATTTGCTATTTGAAAATTATAAATTTTCTTACAAACCTGCAAGTACATCAAATCTACGTTTAAATATAAAACTTGGAAAAAGTACGCAGCCATACAGCAGAATAGAATGTTAGTAATATAGAAGTGTCTTGACAGGACATAGTGGACAACATCGACTTGTATGTAACGAGTAAAGTCACTCAAATTGTGTTCCATCAAATACAGATGGTTGATAATGCAGTAAAGAAACAGAGACATTCGAGCATAGATTGAGCCGATTTGAGCATTATCTCGATAGACAATGATTGATTCAATTGTTGGGAGATATGAACGATAAATTCGCGATGAATTTACAAAAGGAATTGCATTCAAAATACGTTTCATCAGTTTTAAAGGCATTTTTGTTGTTGAAAACAACTTAAACCAATGAAACATAAACAAATTAGACACTTCAACTCGAAAATTAAAGAACATATGAAATATATTTTTAAATGTTGAATATTATTGCATAAATGTCGTCAAAATGCATTTCTTAATTTAAAATTACTTAAAATCTAACAATAAATTATTTAAAGTATTGAAATGTCAATTTTAAATTGTCATCATAAATTACGTCCATAAATTATAAATGATAATTATGTTTTTTACAAAGGTTACAAATGGGAAATTTAAAAATTTCTGCTAATTGTGATTCTAGCTTTGTTATTTCCCAATTTCCCAAATGTTAATTGTTCAATCAATTGTGACATAATAATTAATGAGATTTGAATAATCATAATAATTGTCATTTAATGCTCAATGCCAGTCACTATAAATGTCCAACTGGATCCGGGGGGACCAAACTCAACAGCGAGTTCTCTACATTGACCGCCACCAGTTGGAATCAATCGATTGCACTCCACTTTTTGACGAAATTCTTATCGACTTTTGGAATCCACCGCTTTAACCCTCACTTTTCCACGATTAATATTTCCACCATGAATTATATTCTTACAGTTCTACTTGCAGTATCGAGTGTAACCGAGGGCTTTCCGCTCGGTTATTACGACCCACAGGATTGGGTCTCAATTTATCCCCAATTGAACGAGACATTGGTGGATTTTTGCTTCTTTAATGACTCTCAATGGAAATCGGTTCCGAAAGCTGAGGATGCCATGTGGTGTGAGCCATCTACATCGAGTGGGCTAACAAAACTGCCATGAACATGCAGGAACAATTGCCATTTGATGAAGTGCCCACTGAACTCAAGCTCCGGTCAAGGCTGAACAAGTGTTACAATACCAACGAGTGGCTGAACGACCCATTGCATTGGTGTCACACGATCACTGCACCGGAAGTGGTGTACTGTAAAATCGATCGTATGCTTCAGGCGGAATGGAAACGAGTGACAAGCCAGTTGATTCGTGATGATTACGCCACTCCGTATCATGCCCATCAACGTAACAATAAGAAGAGCATTTCCACCTAATAATATGGTCTCAAATGTACTATTCAATTGTCAAATGTTCAGTCTTTCTTTTGATGTTTCACCAATTTTTCCCCTTAAAAACATTTCCATAAAATTACAATTTGTTTTCATTTTGATTTTAAACAATCAAACTTTATCACCAAGTATCCTCAAGTATCATTATGCATTTATGCATCCTTCTCCAAGTCTGAACAATCATATTACCAATATTACCAATGGTAATAATAAGCCAGTAATAATAAATTCGACAATTTTTGTTTGAATGAATCCCATTACATTAATGCTTTAAAATGTTTTTCGTCACAACGAGTCTCAAAAGTTATCCCAAGATCCAAAGGAAATATCTTGTTTACCGAAAACTTGACAAATAAATAATTATGTTACAAATTAATTAATAATGTGCAAATAATAATCAAATGTGGTTTTGGCATGTCTTTGAGTAGATAGGAAAAATAAAAACATCATAGTCGAATGCACTGTTGTTGCAGACAAATGTGATTACGTGAATGACGAAATGTTGTAACACGAATTGGTATTGATGAAATGCTAGCAGCACAATTTGAATGGTCACGATCGATGTGTGACTGTGCTGTGGTAGTGTTGTGGTACTGGCACTCTGTGCATTGGTGAGATTGAGTGTGTCAATGTTTACAGTAGAGTTGAGTGCTGCTCGTGTCGAACTCGTTTGCATTCTGTTTGATTTGTCTGTTTCTCGATTTTACCTTTCTCTTCAGCTCGTCTCGATCTCGTTTTTCATCATCGAACATCATGGAAAGGGCCAAACTGCTCGAAGCACTACAATTTGAAGCCCAATTCCAAGCAATCAAGCAACAATGTAATGCTAATAGGCTTCTAGAAGTGAAACTAAAGGAGATGCAAATCCCTGTAGAATACATGCCCGCGATACAATTCCTGCTGAACTATCAAGAGGTTGAGCTGTGCAGCAGGATGATGGTCTTCTTCAAACAGACCTTGGACAAGGTGGTGCTCTCTTTCGTCATCAACAATCCTCGTGTCAATGGTTACGCGAATGATGTTGTCCAAATGTTAAGGCGTGATCTTGTGAACAATCCTGAAGGCAATCTCACAAATCAACTAGCGAATGGCACTGAGGTGGCTGGTCACTTGGTCACTAATTTGAAAGTGAGAGTTGAAGAAGCCGATGATCAAGACTCAACTGAAACAGTGACTCAGCTTAATAGTAGCAATGATCATCATCAATCACAATCGTCAGTTCATCCAAAGGATAAAGCTAAAAAGTAAGAAGAAGAAATTGTCTCCAGATAATCATTCGGTTCGTGGCCGGAAGGCAACCAATGCTTCAGCAGCAGCCGAACCAGCTACTATGAAAGGAACTTGCCCTGAATCTCGTAATAACGAAGAATGCAATAAAGTTGACGTACCTGGATCGAGTCTCGCTGTAACGAAGCCCAAAAAGTGATCTTATTACTGACAAAGCAGCGAAACCAGTGAACTCACAGCAAAAGACGCTCCTCAACCGAATGAGGAAGAGGTTGTATAACATTGGTCGATCTGCATGCATGGTCAAGGGTTGTAGGCAAACATTCGTCAGCACTTGAGTGTTTGACTACTATTTGAATCATATTCCAAACTAACTAATGTTGTTGTTCTACTTTAGAAACATTAACATCAAAATCGAGGATCACATCAAGAAGAATCATCACAATAGAGATAAAAGGATTGCCCTGTGCCAAGTGTCCTGAGCGTTTCCTCAAGTATGATCGTCTAATGGAGCACTATCTCATGCAACACCTTGGCCATTATAAATGTTCAGTTGCCAATTGTGGATTTACGAGTGATGTCAGAGCACAAGTCACAAATCATTACTGTGAACACGATGACCACACCGAAGAAGGTGAAGCAATCAATCAAGGCTCAACAGTTCAGTCTCCATTGGCAAGCGAATGTGTTGCAAAAGAACCGAGTCCAGTGGTGGCTCCATCAACTTCATCACAACCATCGACTATGAAGAGATCATCTCCAGAGCCTCGTAATAATAACGAACAATGTCATCAAGTTAATGGTCAAGGACAGTCGAGTGCATCAACAGCAAAGAAAGCCAAATTGAACTCAACTCGATCAAACAATTCACAATCACAGACCACCACCAGTGAGGCAGTAAAGCACAATTCAACAGAAGAAACACAGCAAAATGAAATGTTCATCATTGTCGGTCTGAAATGTTGCTTGTTGGACTGCAAAGAAACATTCCCACCGAGGCGGAACACAACCATCACATGTGGATCGAACATTCCATTAGTGCATTTCCTGTATGATTTGGGGCTGTGGTCGATCATTCAATAACAGGCGAGTCTGACTGATTGTCCATTGTTTTGTCCATTGTCTAATGTTGTTGTTTTAGGCGCATTCGAGAGGACCACGTCATGAAGGATCACCCAAATCTGAGCATGTGGCGCTGTGCCAACTGTCCAAAACGTTTCGAGGGCCATTGGTCTCTATACAGACACTACTCCAGTGAGCATCGTCATCAATATCAATGTGCATTGGCCAATTGTGCTTTTACGAGCGAAAGCAGAGACATCATCTCTCGTCATTATGTCCGAGAACATGACACCACCACCAAACCGTAACCACCACAGATTGTCACTTCTCACTTCTCTCAACACATTCAACACATGTTCCAATCAGTTTGTTTCTATTCACAAATCAATTCTCACTTGTACATTTAGTATGGATTTTTAGACAAACACAAACAATTTACTGTTAGTATGGTGATAGAGAATTAAATCAAATTGGAATTGCTTCATTTGTTAATCAAAATGCTGTACAATATATAATGGAAATTATTTACACAATCAAAGGTGTTTTCATCTAGTTTTGTACAAAGCAAAAGTATTACAAGAATTGTTTAAAAATATCCAAAACAAATTCAAATTCAGTTTGTGTTTGTGTTTGATATGAAAAATGTGCATCAAATCACTTTTTGTGTAAATTTTTAAAAAGTTTAGCTTTTACATTTGTGTATTAAATTTTCACCTGCACGTCTTATCTATTGAAGCACAAGATAATTTCACACACAAACAAAGAGATCCACAAAGATGATCGCTTCGAGTCCACACGGACCACAGATTCGCAGGAATCACAAAGAACAAAGAAATCCACAAGATGATCGCTTCGAGTCCACACGGACCACAGATTCGCAGGAATCACAGATACACAAGTATCACTTGAGCTCGATGTTTATTCAACAAGACGAGATAACAAAGTGCGGGCAAAGCAAGTGCTTATATACAGCATAGAACATTCGAGAAGCGTCAGGAAAAGTTTGCTTCTAGATCATTCTACATGTTTCTACTTTTACAATCTCGAATGTTCTCGACGTTTCTATACATTACAAGTTTGTTCTAAATGTTCTAGAATATTCTAGACTGTACAGGAAGATTCCAGACAAACCGAATCACATATCTCAACATTATCATGTCACTAATAATGCAGTACTTAAAATGTTCTTTGCGCTACAATGTATTATTGTCTGAGCGGGGGCGAGGCGAAGCTTCGTCTTCGGAGCGAAGACTTTATAGCATGACTTTTTGTGTTTGTTGTTAAAATTATCCTGCCAAAACGACTCAATAAAATGACACCAAAATTTCAGGTTAAGCTCATGTAATAGAGCAGATGTGCATTAAATAGGTGGCTTTGCTGATAACACAAAGATTAAATCTGACCCCTGGCGCCACCTGGCGGGAAAAGTTTGTACTAAAGAAAATTATTGTTTACGCAATTAATAAATGACAGAGTAATTATTTTGAAATTATTTTGGTTATTATCAAGTGAGAGGAACTTGAAATTGATCAAATGACATCAAAATCATAAAATTTTCAGTTGTAGTACCAAATGAATATCAAAAACTCAATGAGCGCTGAAGTCATATTTGCCCATAATAATCTTCACCAACAACAAGAATTTGATCTATTTCTTTGGAGAGGTGTTCCGAACAAGTTACGACCTCATATGATCATGAATAGTCTAGGCAAAAACGGATAGCATGGAAAAGATTTAGCAAACTACAATGACAACAACAAGTGATGGCTCAGCCCGGCCAAGCGAAGTGACATGTATAAGAACTGAAGAATTGAGGATTGTACAGGAACTGAAGGACTGAGGATTGCACTGAAACTGAAGGATTGAGGATTGCACTGAAACTGAAGAATTGAGGATTGTACTGAAACTGAAGGATTGAGGATTGCACTGAAACTGAAGGATTGAGGATTGCACTGAAACTGAAGAATTGAGGATTGTACTGAAACTGAAGGACTGAGGATTGTACTGAAACTGAAGAATTGAGAATTGCACTGGAACTGATGGATTGAGGATTGCAATAAAACTGAAGGATTGGGGACTGCAAGACAGATTCCATGATCCCTTGAATTAAGAAACTAATATCCTTGAACGAATTCAAAAAAAGGCAAAAATTTTGCAATTCCCATCCGTCAAAGCACGATGCCCGATCGCAATATGCAAAATTTGTGCGTCTCGGTGGTTTATGAAGGTTTGTAAGAGAATTTTTCATGACTCAATTGACATTTTCCTCGCAGAAGAAGTCATCTTTGGAACCTTGTTCACAATAACATAGTTAATGTTATTCAATCGGGTACAATCACTACATGAACGAAACAGACTGGACAGAAGAAATCAGAACACAACTTGCCCTAACAAATAATACTGTGTTAAATGAAAAGTGTTCTTAAAAATCCCTGAGTTCAATGTACCATATGCTTTGCAACAGTGCATAAACTTTTATTGTATTGTAAACTTTTGTAGTATGATAGTAATACTCGGGAAGTCGGGGGTGAGTTCCCGCTCAGACTTATGCCCCATCGGGGCCAATGATGTTAGTATTTACCTGCTGCTAATCTTGCCATAATTATTCAATTATTCAATTTTCAAATTATCTAATAGACTAGTTGTACTCTTCTTCTGTGCAATCAAATTAAAAACCTCATTGAACAGGTTTGGTTTTCATCAACTCGGTCCATTTGTCTGTGGAAATGATCAAATGGGAGTTTCTGTAAATACGAGGATTTGAAATATTTTTCCACGATAGTGATTTAAAAAACTCACCGAACAATATACTTGATTGATTCAATCTTCCAGTAGTTTTGCATTCTGCAAGTCAGCCATCAGTAACAATTGAACAATCGATGAAACATATTTTTGGTTTTTATCATTTTCAATTCGCAAACAAATCCATTGCTCACATTGAGATTTCAGACTTTCAAAAACCATACTAAAACGTCAAAAATTAAACTATTAATTTAGATATAGTTATTAGTACAAACCATATCTGCCGCCACCAACAAGTCAGCAGCAAATGTTTCATCCAACTCGACTTGTCCATTGTAGATGTACTTGAGTAGCACTTCAAACACATCCACAGACACATCTTCGATGTTATATAGGTGATAGGTGAAAGGTTAATTCCACCTCGTATCATTAGAAGATTCTACTAGAGGTTTTATATGTTCAATATAAAACATCATTTGTGGATATGCACATGAGCGGGCCAAACCTCAAAACATTTGCCCGATCAAGAAAATTTAACAAATACTTTATATATTCCAACTTTGATTTTCAACATGAGTGTTTAAATCCAATCACCGTAATTGTACATGTCAACTAATCCTACACTTACAAGATGGCATTGTGTCATAAGCAAACAATGATTGGTGATTGGACAAGTTTATTGATCAATCGAAAAGAAACATGGCTTATGCGAATAATATGGCAAATAATAGAAGCAGTAATTTATTAAATTGTTACAGATGTGAATGTAGCAAATAGTGAGATATATTATCAACAAATTGAATGTGTGGTATGTGTGGAGAATGTTGTGGGGTTGAGTTGACAGTTGACTGTGATTGGGTGATGGTGAGTGGTCAGTGGTCAGATTGGTGAGTTGTGGTGAGGAGATAGTCACGAGGGTTGCGATTGTCCTCGATGCCAAGTTCACGCTGGGCTTTCTGGCTTGCTGGCAGATGGAAATGTTGAGTGCGGATGTGTCTGATTACATGGGCCTGTTTGGTTGCAGCATAGCCACACATATTCCAAGTACATTTGAAAGATTTGACTCCTTGGTGAATTCGTTGGTGATCGTTGAAAGTGTGCTTTTGGGTGAATGACTTTCCGCAACCAGTCACTTCACAATGGAAAGGTTTGACTCCACTGTGACTTTGTTGGTGACGATTGAAATTGCCCTTGTGGTTGAATGACTTGCCACAGTTGGGGAATGGACAAGTGAAGATGGTTGTCGGGGGATGGACTGATAGCTGATGATTCTTGATTTCAATTCGAAATGTGGCCACTCGATCATAGCGACAACCATCATAGCCACACTTGAATTGACCTTCGAAGTGATGCAAATGTAGATGCAGATACAAACGATGATGAGTATTGAATGACTTGGTACAGTGAGCACATGGCCAGGTGGAGATGTTCGAATGGTTGTGTTGAACATGATTACCTAGTTCATTCCTATAAAACAAATCAATTAAACCAACTCAACACCACCACATCACACTCACCATTGCTCAAATCGTTCGTTGCATCCTTCAGCCAAACATCGATGAGGAGATATGTGATGTTTACCTCGCAAGTGATCGTTCAACTCTTCTCTGTCAGCAACCTCATCCTCACAGCCATCCTCAGTGCACTTCAACTTGACAATCTCAATCTTGTAATGTCCACCTTCTTCCTCACCCAACTCGGTTTCATCGTCATCGTCTTCAATTTGTCCCAAACCTCCTCCTCCACTTTGCTCGTCCACTTGCCTCTGGTCAAGTGCCACTGCAGAACTCACTTCCTGGACGGTCTCTGTGCGGTGCAAGTCTGTCTCCACTCGAGTTCGCTTCGAGTTGGTCATCGGACCAGGAGTGGACACTTGGCCGCTTGTCAAACTATTCTCGAATGAAGAATTTTCGGTAACTTGTGATTTGTCTGCGCGTTTTCGTTTGCGAGTTTTTGACTGTTTCGAAGTTGGCCATTGGTTCTGGCCGTCATTGACTGGCTCGTTTGGCCCATGATCACCTTTGTCCACTTGTTGGTCATTCAAAGAACCTTGATTCGTTCCATTTGACTCGTCTTGCAAATCATCGTTTCGGTTGTCGTTGAGTTCTTCTCCACCATCAAGTGACACTTGAATTTCAACATTCTCTTGGTCACTTGTCTCTTCCTCCTTCTTGACTCGAGTCCCAAGTTGAACAGACTGTCCGTTGTTTCGATCCAATTGGCAAGTCTCAACCAATTCCTCCTTCACTTCTCGCTTCACTATGCCATAAATGCACTCGTCACAATCGCAGTCACCATCCGAGTCCGAGTCGGTGATGTTTTGTGCATCTTGTTCCATCTTGACTCGTTTACACATTTGGACTGACTGTTGACTGTTTGATGCATCTAGACAATGCACAGAAATGCACTAAATTATGTCAACATTCAACAACAACTACAATTGCTTACCTTCAGTCTTGATGTTCGTGGGAATGATTGAACTTGATGTAGACAGTGGCTCGCTTGGTTCATGATTGGGACTATGTCCGTTGACTTGTTCGTTGTCACTAGTCGATGAGTTGAGATTGTGATCGTTGACAGTCGAAGTAGAAGGGACATTTGTGTCGAGACTGTTCACGTGTTCTTCTGTGCCAAGTTCATTTCCACCTAGATTGTTCGCAGGCTGTCCAACTGTGACATTATCACCAACTTCTGATACGTCCAAATGGTGTGTCTGCCTGTTGTTTGCAGTGACACCTTCGAGTATGGTACGAATACGATTAGGCAAGTCACTCAGCTCGTGTCGATCGTCCCACAGCGCCATCAGATTGTTGATTTGATCGAGAGCAGACTGAGCACACTTCAATTTGTTGACCTCCTCCTTCAACGAACTAAATCGTCGGTCTATTAGTGACCCAACCTCACGCTTCAGGTCTGTCTGGTTCGAGTCAATTAGAGTTTCGAGTCGATTCACAGATGCAACGAACTCGTTTTCATTTGACATTTTGAGGCGAGATGAGACAAATCACGAATAGAACAAAGAGAAAGAAAGGAGAACCGTCGGTGGTTGGTGACAGAGAAATGAGAGAGCACATAAACAAAACAGCTGCGTGTGTGTTCATGTAAACACTGTGCTCTCACTCGATAGTATCGATGGTGTGACATGCTGCATTACCTCTCACTCTCACACAACAACAAACAGTCGCACTTTGCTTTGCTTTGACAGCACCTTTCCTTGTTGTGTTGTCACATTCACTTTGCGATATTGTTGCTCTGTCTCCTTATCTCTCCTCATCTCAACATTCGTCAATTCTCATCTACGAAGAAATGAATCGTCACGCAGACAACGACGAGGCCAATTGTCAATCACATCACGAGTTAGTAGAGGAAATAGCTCAACTTGTGGAACGTGAACGAGTGCTGATTGGTGAGAATGATCAATTACGAGCACAACTGGTGGAGATGAAGGAACAAGAGAAGAAGAAATATGATGATTTGATGGTGCAGTATAACATGAAACGAGAATATGAAGATGGTGAGTTTGGTTCGGTTGTTTGTATTTGACTTTATTTATATTTTTTGATATTTTCACAGGCACAGCAGCCAACCAAGTGACTGTCAAAACTGAATCGGATGATGAAGATGTGAAGCCAGAAATCAAGGTGGAAATAAAAGAGGAAGATGACCAAGAGGATCATGACATTTTCATCAAACAGGAATTTGTGTCTGCATACATCAAAACCGAATCGAATGATGTGAAGGTAGAAATCAAAGAAGAGATAAAGAAGGAGGAAGATGAAGATGATCGTGGAGGATGTGACCTACGTTTGGTGAAGAAAGAAGTGGTGAGTGATGATGATGACAACTCGATGCAACTCGATGATCCACTCAATGTTGATGAAGTTCAGCCCAATTTGAATCAACCAATGGATACCTCATCACGTGATCAACTCAACACCCCAACCAACTTTGAGCTGTCTCCATCAGCCAACTGCCAAATGCAACTGACCAACAGCTCACAGATTGAACAAAGTGTTGACCAACAAGTGGACAAAGCTGATCACGAGCCTAACGAGCCAGCCAATCACGGCCACAACCAATGGCCAACTACGAAACAGTCACAAAGTCGCACACGAAAACGCACAGCCATGACAAGCGGCCAAGTGTCCATGAATGGTCCCATGACCAACTCGAAGCGAACTCGAGTGGAGACAGACTTGCACCGCACAGAGACCGTCCAGGAAGTGAGTTCTGCAGTGGCACTTGACGAGAGGGAAGTGGACGAGCAAAGTGGAGGAGGAGGAGGTTTGGGACAAATTGAAGACGATGACGATGAAACCGAGTTGGGCGAAGAAGATGAAGGTGGACATTACAAGATTGAGATTGTCAAGTTGAAGTGCACTGAGGATGGCTGTGAGGATGAGGTTGCTGACAGAGAAGAGTTGAACGATCACTTGCGAAGTAAACATCACATATCTCCTCATCGATGTTTGGCTGAAGGATGCAACGAACGATTTGAGCAATGGTGAGTGTGGTGTGGTGGTGTTGAGTTGGTTTAATTGATTTGCTTTATAGGAATGAACTAGGTAAACATGTTCAAAACAACCATTCGAACATCTCCACCTGGCCATGTGCTCACTGCACCAAGACATTCAAGACTCAAGGTCATTTGTATATGCATCTACATTTCTATCACTTCGAAGGTCAATTCAAGTGTGGCTATGATGGTTGTCACTATGATCGAGTGGCCACATTTCGATCTGAAATAAAGATTCATCAGCTTTCAGTCCATCCCAAACCAACAATCTTCACTTGCCAATTCCCCAACTGTGGCAAGTCATTCATCCACAAGGGCAATTTCAATCGTCACCAACAAAGTCACTCTGGTGTCAAAGCTTTCCATTGTGAAGTGACTGGTTGTGGGAAATCATTCACCCAAAAGAGCCATCTCATCGATCACCAACGAATTCACCAAGGAGTCAAACCTTTCAAATGTACCTGGAACAAGTGTGACTATGCTGCAACTAAACAAGGTGATGTAATCAAACACATCCGCACTCAACATTTCCATCTCCCTCGAACCCTGAAGAAACAACGTGAACTTGGCATCGATGACAATCGCAACCCTCGTGACTATCTCCAGCAGCAACACAACTCACCAATGTGAGCACACCTCCACTGACCACTCATCACCACACCACTCAATCCCACTCACCTCAATGTCATGTCCCACAATATTTTCCACACAGACTACACATTCTATTTAATTTTAATTTATATTCTGTATCTTTTTGAATATTTTACTGATAAATGAGTGGTTCTATTATTGCATGGCTTTGATTTTATTGAACTGACGAATCTCTATTTTTTTTCACCAATGTCACAGCCAAGAACGAAAACGACATGCTGCCTTTCAATGACCTTCCCGACAAGTATAAACGGTACCAGCATGTTCTGAACAATTGCTTTCACACGAACGAATGGTTGAACAACCCGAATGACTGGTGCCAGAAGATTGTCAAACCGGTCGATAATGTCAAGTACAGCTGGCTTAATCAACGCCTTCAAAAAGGAGTGGCGACGTGTCACTGGAAAGATGATCCACGAAGACTGTACCGTTTATCACAAAGACCAGATGAGCAATTCTTCAAGTGTGTGCTCAACTTTTGCCAAGTCCTGCGAGCCAAAGTAATCAAAGTTTGGAGAGTTCTGAGTTCTGAGTTATTTTTCAAGATTGTCAATTATTTTTTTCACCATTTAACAGTTTTTATCTTTCTCTTTAGTGTTTGCATTGTTTATACATTTATAATTGAGTATGTGATGAGTTAATAAATCTAAATTACTTATCAAACTTTTGTTCAGTTTATTTTTGCATTATAATTTGTTCCTCAACTTTTATCTTAATCAGAACCCAAAAAATAGTTTAATGTATTGCTGTATGAAAAAATTGTCATATCATCAATCGTCTTTGATGGCCAACATTTCAAAGAGCTCCACAACTTGCATTTCGATTTCAAATGTAATGTGACTGTAAGGTTCATAGACGACATAGTGCAAAAAGAAGAAAATTAAGCATTTGAAATATGAAAATCCGAATCAACTAAATTGTACAAAGAAATTTTGTAAGTCTCATATCGATTTGTATTTAAGGTAATTTTAAGTTATTTTTTGTATTATCTATTACTATTTGACTATTGTTGGATAATACAAAACAAAGTCAAATTAGATTGAGAATGACTGTCAATTTTTTCGATGAAGTTACTAATAGATTCGCTAACCTTAGTGACTGAAATTATATTCAAAGAAATATTAATTATTTTATGTTTGTTGAAAATTCGTTTTGCAATCGACATTTTTTATGTATTGGTTGATTTTGATTATTAAAGTGTTTCTCAATCGTGTTTCAGCTTTCAATGCTGTCGGTAACCAAAATTTTTTCAATCAATAAATTTTAAGTTATTTTAGGGCTTGTAAATGATTCGCTCGAACGGTGGTTGCAAGAAATTCTTTTGTGATATCAAAAATGTTGAAATGTGGTTCGACTAGGCAACACACATCTCGAATTAACTCACATTCACATATAAATTATGGTTGTAACAGCAGACAATCAGTTCAAGTTGAGTTTTCGTTTCAAAGAAAAAATCAATGGCGAAATTTTACTTTTCCTTACTTTTTCTCCTACTAATTGGAGTATTCAACTCTCTTGTAAATGGGTCCAATAAACAGTGTCTCAATATCCTCCCAAACGTTGGTCGAATTATTCGCGGAGTTGACATCACTACTTTGGATCTGTTTCAGAGTAAATTTGCAATTGAAGATGGCTTTCGGAAGATACTTTTTGAATTCACATGTAACAACAAAAAGAAATGGTCGTACCCGTTCATCGAAAAATTTGCATACGATCAACCCGACCAACTAGACGTGAACCCATTTCCAATGAGTCCAGTAATGAATACCAAGATATTCATCAATGACAAAGATTATAAAAAGACAATTCTGTCTGCACTTGGTTTCAGTCCCATCTTTGACATCGATGACATCTATGGCAAATTGTCAGCAAGTCAAAGTTTTTTAGATGTACAAGAAAAGATTTTTGCACAGAACAAAAGTGTCGCAGATGTAAGTTGATCTAATCGTTATTCACTAATTTTCCATCTCCAATTGTTTTTCTTTTCTCCAATCAAGGTGACCTTGTCTGTCTACAGTTTCACCACTGATTATCTGCCTAGCAGAGTTAAACTACAGAGTGATTTTGCCGATTACTTCATCAACAAATCAAATCCACCAAAATACGAACAAGATTCAACACTGTACGATTCGTTTGTGCAGAGACTTTGGAACTCACTACTTTAGCCAGACATACTTTGGCGGGCTTCTCTATTTTAGGACTGCGATTGATCAGAAATATATGCAAGAAAATAATAAAAACAAAATTAGAGAAAATCTCGAAGCTTCCTTCAATTCTTGGTTTCTATCAGAAGAAAGTAAAGTAAAAGATTAATGCCAATTCTTTGAAAGAATTTGAAAAAAAGTTTTTCACCTATGATTGTTATGAATTTTGGTGGCGATCATTATTACAAAAACCGGTTCAATGATTGGGTCGAGTCAGTATACCAGAGTCCCCACTTGTTGGGAGGACAATTGTACCCAATAGAAGAATTGATTAAAAATTTAAATTTTAAGACAGAAGTGGCCAAAGCAATCAAAGTTCATCGACTACGAGCTTACATTGTAGAGCTTAAACGAACGCTGCAATTGGGCGAGATTTTGCTGAAACAAGATGAAGTCGACAGAATTGTTGGGATTGAGTCTGCGCTTGACTCAAAAAATCTAACTCAATTTCAACAAATGGTCATTGAGTTGGATGGAATCTTTGATGGTATTCGATCCAGTTACAGGCCTAGTACCAAAAGTAGTACTCAAGTTTCTAGTTCTCCGATAATCACAATTTCTACACCTCAAACTACAATTGAGACTAGTCAGCCTATCGTCAATTGTTGTGCATCTAAAACATTTGTCCTGATTCAATCAATTTTGTCATTATCAGTTTTACAGATTTTTCTGTTTTCTAATTTTATGTAAATTTGAAAGTTGGATCACAAAGTTCATCTGGTCCGAAACAATATTTGCATATTAATTGAGTTAATTGGATTGTTTTTAAAATGTGATTAAATTGTTTCATTTGTTGCACTGCTCAATTAAGTACAATTCAATTGTCAGTATATAAAAGTCTAATTGAATCCGTTTTTTAGAGTAAACTTTTTCAGCTTATTGAATCTTGACCAGTTGTCAACTCTACAGTGATTCAATCTATCCAATTGTCGATTACAGAGCACAAAATTGACAATTTTTCTATCCTTTGTTTCGAACCGGTGAAGTGAAGTAGACAAAGTGATCAGCTCGGACACACAAATAATCACTCTCAATCTTCTTTGTCCCGAGCTGGATCGTAAGAAACATTCGCTGAGGCTGAACTCAACGATTACCTGATGGACGAACATTCGATGAGTCCGCATCGATGTTTGGTGAAGAATTGTACCCAGTCTATTGACAATCAGTAAGTTTGTTTTTGCATGAATGTTAATGTTTCAACTATCTCGAGTTTGATTAGTTAACTTCTAGGTGAACACATCGAAATGAGTCTCTTCAATGATCTTCCCGAAAAATACAAGCGCTATCAAGTTGTGTTGAACAATTTTTGTCACTCTAATGACTGGCTCTCCAATTCGACTAACTGGAGTCAGAATATTGCGACACCGGTGGTTGGTGTCACAGTATGTAATGGCTTAATTTGAAATTAACAAAATGAATTTCAACGAGTGACGGCCAAGTTGATTCAAAGAGTTAAAGAACTTAAAGACTAGCGAATGTTTTCTTGGAAGTTTGAAGTTTACATCAAGACTGTGTGTCATATTAATTGTTTTATTTTTTTACTCACGCGACAGATTGAATTTTTATGTATATTATGAATATGCGATGAGTTGATAAATAAATTGCGATTATTAAATTGTTCAAATTTTATTAATTTGTGTCTAAGCTGTCTCATCTTGCCACAATTACTCATTTCAAATCATTCAAAGCCTCCAGATCATTCAATATCTGAGCCATCGATTTGAAAACCTCATTGAACAGTTTGGGTTTGGTTTGCATCAATTCGGTCCACTTGTCGGTAGAGATTATCAAGTTTGTATTTCTGTATGATTTAGTAAAAAATAATTAAATCAATAAATTACATTAAACAAAACTCACCGAACAATGTACTTGATTGATTCAATCTTCAATAGCTTTTGCATTGTGCATGTCAGCCATCAGCAACAATTGAACAACCGATGAAACATATTCTTGATTTTTATCATTTTCAAATTGCAAACAAATCCATTGTTCACATTGAGTTTTGAGGTTCTCAAGTCCATACTAAATTTAAATTGAATTTAAACTCAAATTACACAAACCACAACTGTACCTTATCTGCGGCCACCAACAAGTCAGCAGCAAATGTTTCATCCAACTCGACTTGTCCAGTGTAGATGTACTTGAGTAGCACTTCAAACACTTCTACCGAAACATCTTCGATGTCCACTCGATTCTGTCGGGTTTCCGCCAAATCGTGATTGAACATGGCTTCAAACACGGACGATCGAGCCGAAATGTTCTTGTGAGCTTTCAGTTCTTTTTTGCCAAAACACAAAACAATGTCATGAAACTTTGAATTTTCCAACATTTTCGAGTAATCGTTCAAAAGTTTATTGTCTTTCGATAACGGTGGTTTGACTTCAATAGGACTTATATAAAGCTATAAATTTGCCAGTTAAATAAAGCATCTGTTTATTATATAACATATGTCATACCTCACAGTAAAACGTAAGTTCATCATTAGGCAATAATTCGTTAGATCTTTCGGTAAGATAGCTACGACGAATATATTCTGTAAATCTCATAATTGATTTTTTATGAAAATGACCTTTAATTTCTGAACAAATAAATTTGATAATGTTAAAAATTAAATTCTACTTCATTTTTGTTTGTACCTTTAGTGTGTGCATTTTTTCCTTCGGAGTTTACCAAAGAAAATTTATACAAGATGTTCATTTCCGTTTATTTGCATGATTCAAAAATTAACAAAGTACGGACACCAGCACTTGCTTCAACATATCCATTTGGATTGACTCCAAGGTATACTTTATAATTGTTTGATGGTTCAAAGAGGGGCGATTGAATTGCATCGCCTACGACTGTGTGAGTTGAGAAATCCTTAATAGTCCACTTGAGTTTTAGTAATTGGGTACTGCTCATTTTGTATATTAAGATATGATGATCTCAGAAAATTATTCTATTTAAATTGTTTCAGTGTTAGCAGACATGAATATCCGACAGAAAACACTTCCAGGATCGGCAGACCGGATTGCTGTAAAAATGCAAAGACGCACTAATTAAAAATATAAAATATTATCAACTTTTTGCTACAGCATACGTTGCATATGATGTATCATATGATACATGGCATTGAGCACAATTGTGGCTTGGCAGACAAAAGCAAAGATATTCTCCAAAGAAACAATCAAAGTTAAATCAATAGTGATATGATTGCTACACGACAGAGACGTGTTGCATGTCCAGAACATAATAAACTTAATTGCTCTTAAGCTTCGAATTAGTAGCGCTCACTTTTTCATCATGTAAATCATTGCTTATCTGAAAGCTACATAAATGGAATATGTCGAGAATCTTGTAGTATCACGTATGTGAAGACCACAGAGCGGTAATGCAGAGAGCAGTATTGAGTAGTCTGCTCTACTGCTCTAGTGTAGTATTTGACATATAAGCATGTTCAATCCATGTACCGATCATCTGAAGTAATTAGTCTGTTGATCAGATCACTAGCGACTAGTTCGCGGCATATTGCCTATGTGTCCATGTACTTGTTCCCTTGTTCAACTATCTAGTCATCAATAGTTCTAAATTATGAGACTTGTAGATAGAGTTATGTATGCAATGGACCGATTACTTCAAAAAGCGTAGTGACAACCAATCTCGAATTTGAAGATTCTCATCACTTTCACAAGGAACAATTCAAAATATGGAGCGAAGCTGGAAATATGGAAATGCACCTCTGATTGGACTCATCTCGCGTGATTTCTTCTTTTAATAATTTATTTCATAACTTATTCATTCGACTAAATTTGATTCTAATTCTGATTGATTGGTAAAATAAACTGTACTTTTAGAGAATTGAACAAAAAGGTCACTTGCATAGAGTTTTCGTGGGAGACCGTACTAGAGCCCTTTCGCATAAGGTAGCGTCGACTAAAGTTTCCACTCAGAAGTGAGGTTGAATATTGATTTGCCTTTCTCGTGGTAGATGTTGGTGAGTGGTAAAGTCTTACGCGCAAGACTTTAAAGAACATTTGTAGTTCAAACTTTTCAGCAAGCCGTTATGCACACAGCGGCCACTGGATAATGATACAAAGACCTTGTGCCCAATCACGAAGCAAGCCAACACAGACACCGCTCACCGACGTAAGCCAATGAACACTGTGTTTTGATCGTATTTGAGCGTGTTTGATCCACTGTTTTATTCAGAAAATGTTCACTGATTGTAGAATCTAGACTCAAACAATAGATCTTGTCTCTTATTTTCTTCTCTCTTAAATTAGTATTTACATTCTACAATGTACACGTGTATCTTATACAGTCTTATATACACGCAACACAGTGGCGCGGCAAATTACACAAACGGTAATTTCTATAGCGTCACTATTGACAATGAATTTGTCTATTATTTATATTTGTTAGTTTTTCAGCATTTTTTGAACCAGGACAAGTTCAAGAAGGTAAAAAATGGAGGTTATCATTGATAACGAATTGCAACAATTATACATTACGATAAATAAATAAAATAAAATAGTATTTTTCGCCCCACCTTACACAGTTCTTTTCAACTAAATTCAACTGATGTGTAAATTGGTTACATATTCTATGAATGGTCAGCCACATGTGTTTGTTGTTGATTTGCTTTGAGTCATTCGGTGCACTAGTGGTACTTTGTTGCCCTGCTGTAATTTGTTGTGTTGCAATCAACTTTGCGAATCATTTGTCGTGAATCCTGTGGGTTTAGCTGTTTGACTTTCAAAATGAACAACCACTCTGCTGAAACTCGAAGCTGGACTGCCTGACCAATTTCAAACTCACAGGAGCAAAGCCAGGCGATCTTTATTGTGTCACCCTACTTTGGAGCCTTCAAACCAGAACTTTAAGATGAAAGTCTTGATTTGTCTCTAAATTGGATTGAAAGTTAAACTAATGGATTGTTAACACCATTGACTTGCATTTTTGAATCCTCCATCTTTCCCCCGAAATGACATATTTAAAGCAAATCTTTCGTTGATCAATTCTCAAGGGAAACATGTACACACCAGCGTAACATTTTAATCTATTTATTTTATTATCTAATTATTTATCGATCATTTGAAATCAAGAAATTTACCGAAAAAGACCTGATTACAGCATTCCCATGAATGATTCGCCGAACTGATATTTTTGGATAGAGTCAAGTGATATTGCCTGATGACAAACTCAGGATTTATTGTGATAAAATGTTCTCAAATTGAACTGGATTTTTAAACCAATATTTTCAATTACGCACTTTTCTGCTCACATCATCCACCAACTGAACTGAACCCTAACCACGCTACACGTGACTGACTGGGATTATTTGTTAATGAAAGTCCACTGGTAAAACGTTCGATAATATTTTTGTGTTTTTAAGGAAAAGAACTGAAAAGCTCATAAGATATTTCGAAGTTCAACTGTTTGAGTTATGTTCTCACACGATTCCATCGGGGGCAACCAATCATGACCACCGAAGATGTGTCTGTGGATGTCAGAAGTACCAAGTAATAATTCACACTGAATGCCTGATATTGGATAAACATTTGTTAATTGTAAATGTGGCTTTTTGATAAGTACAGCTTTGCTTTTAAGACTTTATTTGACTTTGATTGACTTATTTGACTAACAAAATCTAAATGGAAAAATAATTTAGAGAACTCAAATGTCAGTAAGAATGCCTGACTGTTCCCAACTCGAGACGATCACATCTCTCAGTCTTATGTTTTTCCTGCTTTTCTTCTTGATTTACTACCAATAATGTTTTATCAACCTCAAGATTTTGGAAACCTAATCAAGTATATCGTCAGGAAAGCCACTTTAATAACACGCTTATCATCCTGACACAAACCACGCGTCACAAACCAACGAACACTTTACCGATTAAGTGGGATCTAATTGACGTAAAACCAATGCAACTACTCTCACTGAGTAGCTGAAAACTGACGCCCAGTTTTCGAAAATGATCTTGAATAACAAATTGATGATCTTTTATAACCACGGACGTTATCACGCGAATTTGCTGATACTGCAGATTTTGGTAACCACTTCTTTATTGTAGAAACTGAGTATCACTACACCATCTGACTTCCTCCTGAACGTTCTATCATTTTTTCTAATATGTGATTGTTTACGTAAGACGGCTAAGATCTACTGCGTTAATGTCTAATCACAAATTAAGCTAAACGAGTAAACGAGAAAGCAAATAACTCCCGCAACAGACTATTATGAAAAGCTGAGCTTTGTAACTTAAATACGGCAACCACCTTCATAATCACCATGCAACAAATTACAATGAAAACTGATACTTAGGTAAATGATAATGACTCCACCGATTAAAATCGTCAATGTTATTGCAAATAATTTAAATAATTTCAAAACATACTTTACAACATGTGAATATTACATTTGACAACCGTGTACGTTATTTAAGAGTAACACAGGTTACTCAAATAATAATGATTTGAGCTTTCAAAATGATGTTTTAATCCTGAGAGGAAGTTCTTTGTTTCTAATTATTATTGAAATATATTTTTAGTTAATTTCGCTTCTGACCTTTAAACCAAGAACTTCGAAAGTTGTGAGTTGGTCAATTTCATTGTTTCACATTGCATCGAGAATTTTCGATAAAACCATGTCACTGTTGTTCACTTGCTTCTATCACTATTACCAGATATTTGAGGATGCTGATAATCGCCAAACAATTTTGAACAAATAAAATCAATATTTTGTACAACTTCAATAATAATTACAATTCGATCATTCAAAAAAAAAAGAACCGTTTTCTTTTATAATAATTTTTCATTAAATCATGTAGACTGGCAATTTGAAAATTTAAAGTTCATCTAAATGTCTTACATTTGGGTATCTTATTTTTATACTAATTTTCATTTATAGGAATTTAATACACTGAAATTTATTACAAAAATTTTGTTACAAAGTCAATAAGGTAACACACATACTCTGCAACCAAACCAAACCAGAGGTTTCCAACCCAACCTTGAGAAGTTGGATGCCAAATTCAAATTATCCAACTTTCCAAAGATCGTATGTCCTGATAGCCTTGAATGAATGAAATTTATTATATGTTGAAATCCATAATATGTGGTAATTTGAGATAGAAACATTTTCACTTTCTTTACTTTGTTGGTTGTTTTTATGGATCAAACATTGTGTCTGGCCCACCTCTCAACATTTGAGAATTCTAACCAACAACACTAAAAATGGCGTCTAAATCAAATGCTTTAAAGCGAATAAAGCACTCATTTATCGTACTTCCTGACTCGTCTATTTCTCTCCCTATCTATGCCTCATTCTGTGACTAATTTCATCACATTGGAAAACACAGTAATTATCATTGTATAATTGTATCCGACAAACCTTAGACCCTAACAGTCAAAAGTTGCACTGATGATCACCACTCAAAAATGGAAGACATTTTGGGTGGTATTTCTGTCAGTCTAAGCAAATATGTATTTTTAAATATATTTGTTTACATAAGAATTAAATAATTTTATTTCTATAGGTAGTGAAAATTGTCATATCACCTTGTGGCTCTTATTTTGACGTGCATTGTGGTTCAACGGTGCTTCAGAGATGTTTAAAAGTTCCAAAATGTAATTCGTAAAAATGGAGCTATTCATCAAGAACGAGCCAAGCGAATTCGGTTAGAATTTAATATTATTTCTAGAATGCATAATACATTCTGTTGATTTTGTTCAATAATTGTAATCTAAAATCAAAGATATAGTAATTTAGTTGAATAATTGTGAACATTAGTTAATCTTATTCGTAAGGGTAGTATGCAGATAACAAAAAGAGATGAAATTTTGTAATCCAACAACTAAACTGTCAACAAAGTGTAACAATTGTACAAAGCAAATAAATCTCAGGAACAAATAAAACTGTGTATTCTGGTTGCCTTTATATGTTGAGATTAAAAGCTTAGCAAACATCGACATTTTTTAGTCACGAGTAAAGAATTTATATATATAAATGTATTTTTTATTTTTATTAGATTTATTACAATTGACATTGAAAGTGTTAACCCGAGTTTGGTTGCAAACTATATATATTGCGGCGCATTTAAGCCCCCAAAAAGTTATCTCTTCTTTTCTTCGTTTTTGAACAAACAAAATGGAGAAAAGAAATTTTGATTGTTTATTTGAATTTGGTTGATTAACATTAAGTAATATTTTGTTTTGCTCAGACAATTTCAAGAGATCAAACCAACTGCTACAATCGAACATTACCGCCACTGTTACTGTAATTGATAGGTTAATCAAAAATACTGTACTGTGCATGACCTTATTTGAAGATAAAACAGTCAAAATCTTGCAACATTGGCATTTGTGTTCACAAGTGTTTAGTGTTGGTGTATTTGTATATGACATTTATGATGTTGCCGCACATTCCAATGGTCACAGAAACCCGGATTTGGCAAAAAGCTATATAACGAGGTTTATTTGAACGCCAAAATTAGTCTCCCTCTTATTCCTTGTTTTCAAGCGAGCAAAATGAGCAAAAGAAAGACAGTGTTTGCTGGTCTTTAGATTAACCAATTTTTTTTATCAGAGACTTCAACTTCAAACACAATCCCGTTCGACTGTACACTTGACACTGAGTATACAGATCATAAATTTCGTTGTTCCCACTACACACTGGACCCAGGTGAGCAGTGTCACTGCTGTTCACTTGGGTGTGCAATGGTTTATCATGTTGATATTTGGAACAATGATCTTGACAAAGTTGAACATTGCCATTTGCTTAACATCTTAGAGGAGACCCCAAAAGAATTAACAAATTTTTTGGACAACAAGGAAACAATATTCCAATGATGAACTCTATAGACAGTTCATGAAATGTTTGAAAGGTTCAAGTTTCAACTTGAGCCTATTGAGTGATTTTTTTTACTGAAAACACTCAACTTGTAACTCATTGGTATTACCCCGATTATTTCGATTGCTACGTCCTAGCGACATGCTGCAAAAGGTCTGTGAATTCAGTCACCAGTCAAAGGTGAACTGATAAGCCGAACTTTGTTTTAGATATTTTATTGTATTGCGTGATTTACTTGTCAATGTCAAATGTTAACATTGACATCGGCCATCGTCATACAATTGAATCATCTAAAACAACAAACTTTAACTCAAATACTCATTTTTGATCTGTAAACTAAAAAAAATAAATCTCATTTTGTTGCATTTAAAACATAATTTAAAAAAACTCATTTAAAGAGAAAAACTTGAGAGTTCAAACATAAAAATTACTCCTCAAGGATAATGAAAGAAATTTGTCAGATATAAGCAGCACTAATAATCTAAAGCTCCACAAGAAAATATTGATTTTCCCTTTGTGACATACGATCTTTGAAAGTTGGATAATTGAATTTGGCACTTAACTATTATTGGGTTGAGATGGAAACCTCTGGTTTGGTTTGGTTGCAGAGTATGTGTGTTACCTTATTTACTTTGTAATAAAATGTTTGTAATAATATTTTTATGACTAAATTCTATAAATAAAATTAAATGTAAAAATAAGAAATGCAAATACTAATGAAATTTAGATACGTTTTAACCTTCAAATGGTCATAATGATCTAATGAAAATTGTTATATTTTTACAAAGAAACAGTTCTTCTTTTTTGAATGATCGAATTGTAAGTATTATTGAAGCTCTGCAAAATATTGATTTTATTGTTCAAAATTGTTTGGTGATCATCATCATCCTCAAATATCTGGTAAATAGTCATTGCACCAAGAGAACAACAGTGACATGGTACATCGAAATTCTTAATGCAATGTGAACAATGAAATTGACCAACACAACCTCGAAGTTCTTGGTTTAAAGTCGACAAATTAACTAAAAATATATTTTAATAATAATTAAAACAAAGAACTTACTCTCAGTATTTTCCATTTTTGAAAGCTAAAATATTATTATTTGAGTAACCTTTGTTGCCTAAATATATGTCAATTTTGGTTGTCAAATGTAATAATACATGTTTCAAACATTTTGAAATTATTTTTAAAATTATTTGTAATAACATTGACTTGATTTGCAATAGATTGGAATTAATTTGTAATATTTTGGTGTAATAAATTTTAATTTGTAATTGCCGTTGCCGATACGATCCGGAGAGATTTGATTATATGTCCCCTGTTTATCAATTGCAAAAGTACAAAACTTTATTATCTGTCCTTGGGTGTAGTTTCTCCTTCTCGTTTAGTTTCAATTGTACCACTTTCCTAAAGTCAGACTTATAGAGCCTAAGATACCACCGGCGTAAGCTTTTGTATGTTCAAAATAAAAAATTACATCGCAAATAAATGATGAACATTGACAGAAAAGTAATAATTTTTATTGTTTAATTAAAGTTTTACATTAAGGTATGATTCGTACAATTTATAAAGGCACTCAAGGCAGTGACAAATTACTTAATCTTCAAATCACCCAAAACCTTCAGATCATTCAACTTCTGAGCCATCAAGTTGAAAACCTCATTGAACAGTTCGCGTTTGGTTTGCATCAATTCGGTCCACTTGTGGGTGGGGATAATCACGTTTGAGTTTCTGTATGATTTAATGCAAAATAAATAAATAAAATAAATTACTTTAAAACAAACCCACCTGACAATATACTTGATTGATTCAATCTTTAGTAACTTCGCATTCTGCAAGTCAGCCATCATCAGCAAATCAACAATCGACGAAACATGTGACTGAGTTTGATCATTCTCAAGTTGGCAACAAATCCATTGTTCACATTGACACTTGAGGCTCTCGAAGCCGTACTAAAGTGAAATTAATAATTCCAAATAAATCAAAATAAAATGACACAAACCGCAACTGTACCTTATCTGCCGCCACCAACAAATCAGCAGCAAATGTTTCATCCAACTCGACTTGTCCAGTGTAGATGTACTTGAGTAGCACTTCAAACACATCAACAGACACATCTTCGATGGTCACTCGATTCTGGCGGGTTTCGGACAAATCGTGTGAGAACATGGCTTCGAACACTGACGATCGAGCACAGAGAATATCTTTATGAGCTTTCAGTTCTTTTTTGCCAAAACACAAAATGACATCATGAAATTTAGAATTTTTCAATAATTTCGTGTAGTCATCCAAAAGTTTGTTGTCCACATGTAAGGGCAGAGGTTGAGGTTGAATCCCAATTGGACTGATGAAAAGCTAAAAAATTAATAGTAAAATATTAGTTTAAAATCCAGTTCAATTTGAGAATATTTCACATACCTCACAATAAATCCTGAGTTTGCCATCAGGCAATAATTCACTTGCTCTATCCAAAATATAAGTTCGACGAATATATTCTGGGAATCCATAATCAGAGTCTTTGCGGTAAATTCCTCTTATTTCTAAAATCAACAAATAATTAATAAAACTATATAGATCATTAAAAATGATACCTTTGGTGTGTACATGTTTCCCTTGAGAATTGATCAAAGAAAATTTGTACAAAATATCCATTTCGGAAAAAATTGAGGATTCAAAATACAGCATGGTGTTAACACCATTAGCTGCACCTGGAAATCCATTTGGAGACAAATCAAGATATATCTTAAATTCGTTTGAAGGCTCAAAGTAGGGTGACACAATAAAATCGCCTGGCTTTGTGTGACTTTGGAATTGGTCGATAGTCCAGTTGAGTTTCAGCAGAGTGGTGTTCATTTTGAAAGTCAAACAGCAAACCACAGGATTCACGACAAAATGATTTGCAAAAGTTGATTGTGAACACAACAAAATTACACAGGAGAGCAACAGCACGCTGACTGACTCAAACAAATCAACAACAAACACATGTAGCTGACCATTCACAGAAGACGTAACCAATTTACACATCAGTTGAATTTAGTTGAAGAAATTGTGTCAGTGGGGTAAAAATAATATTTTATTTTATTTATTTATTTGTAATTATAATTTGTTGTCAAATTCTCATCTCAATGACAACTCCATTTTACTATTCCAACTTGTCCTGGTCCAAACAAAAATGCTGAAAAACTAACAAATAGAAATAATAGACAAATTCATTGTCATATTTATAGAAATTACCGTTTGTGTAATTTGTTGTGTTTGTTGTTGTTGTTTGTGTATATGATATACGTGTACATTGTACAATGTCAATACAACACAAGAGAGAAAGTAAGAGATAAGATTATTGTTTGATTAGATTGTTCAGTGGAAATTTTCTGAATACACCACTGATCAAACACGCTCAAATACTATCAAAACACAGTGTTCATTGGCTTACGTCGGTGAGCGGTGTCTGTGTTGGCTTGCATGTCACTGGGGCACAAGTTAGGCAGCATCGTGTCGGGTGACAGCACACAACGGTGCCCGCTGAAAAAAGTTTGAACTACAAATGTTCTTTAGTCTTTACGTAAGACTTTACCACTCCACCAACATCACCACGAGAAAGCAAATCAATACTTCAACCTCACTTTGAGTGGAAACTTTAGTCGACGCTACCTTATGCGAAATGGCTCTGCGGCACTGTGTCACCACGAATAACCCCGGCGTAAGCTTTTGTTCAAATTCTCAAAAAGTAAATAATTCAGTTTATTTTACCAATCAATCAAAATTGGAATTAAATTTTGTCTAATGAGTGAGTTATGAAATAAATTATTAAAAGAAGAAATCACGCGTGATGTGTCCAATTAAAGGTGCATTTCTGTTTCCAGCTTCGCTCCATATTTTGAATTATTCCGTGTGAAAGTGTAGAGTATTTTCAAATTCGAGATTGGTTGTCACATTTTGCTACGCTTTTTGAAGTAATCGGTCTATTGCACACACAACTCTATCCACAAGTCCCATAACTTAGAATATTCCATTTATGTAGCTTTCAGATAAGCAATGATTTACATGATGAAAAAGTGAGCCCTTCTAATTCGAAGCTTAAGAGCATTTAGGTTTATTATGTTCTGGACATGCAACAGGTCTCTGTCGTGTAGCAATCTTATCACTATTGATTTTACTTTGATTGTTTCTTTGGAGAATATCTTTGCTTTTGTCTGCCAAGACACAATTGTGCTCAATGCCATGTACATTGTACATCATATGCAACGTATGCTGTAGCAAAAAGTTGGTAATATTTTATATTCCTAATTAGTGCGTCTTTGTTTTTTTACTACAATTCGGCCTGTCGATCTCGGAAGCTTTTTTTGTCGGATATTCATGCTTGCTAACACTGAAACAATTTCAATAAAATAATTTTCTGAGTTCATCAAATCTTAATACAACAAAATGAGCAGTACCCAATTACTAAAACTCAAGTGGACTATCAAGGATTTCTCAACTCACACAGTCGCAGGCGAAGCAATTCAATCGCCCTGTTTTGAACCATCAAACAATTATAAAGTATATCTTCTAGTCAATCCAAATGGATATGTTGAAGCAAGTGCTGGTGTCCGTATAATGTTAGATTTTGATTCGTGCAAATTAACTGAAGTGAACATTTTGTACAAATTTTCGTTGGTAAATTCTGAAGGGGAAAATGTACACAAAAAAGGTACAAATCAAAATTAATTTATTTTTTTGCTATATCAAATTTGTTTAATTAGAAATTAAAGGAAATTTTCATAAAGAATCAGTATTTGGATTTCCAGAATATGTTCGCCGTAGTTATCTCACTGCCAGATCAGACGAATTGTTGCCTAATGATGAACTTACGATTTATTGCGAGGTATGAAATATTACATTCATAAACAGATGTTTTATTAACCTAGTAAATTTATAGCTTTATATAAGTCCAATTGAAGTGAAATCACCGTTATCGACAGATAATAAACTTGTTCTCGATTACATGAAAATTTTGGAAAACTCTAAATTTCATGACGTCATTTTGTGCGTTGGAGAAAAAGAACTGAAAGCTCACAAGAACATTCTTTCAGCTCGATCTGCTGTATTTGAAGCCATGTTCTAACACGATTTGGAGGAAAAGCGACAGAATCGAGTGCACATTTCGGATGTGTCTGTGGATGTGTTCGAAGAGCTACTCAAGTACATCTACACTGGACAAATCGAGTTGGATGAAACATTTGCTGCTGACTTGTTGGTGGCGTCAGATAAGGTTTGTACTATATCTATGACTATATCTAAATTAACTGTTTAATTTTGACGTTTTAGTACGGTTTTGAAAGTCTGAAATCTCAATGTGAGCAATGGATTTGTACACAAATTGAAAATGATAAAAATCAAAAATATGTTTCATCGGTTGTTCAATTGTTGCTGATGTCTGACATGCAGAATGCAAAGCTACTGAAGAGTAAATCAATCAAGTACATTGTTCGGTGAGTTTTTTTAATGATTTTAACATTGACACAAAAGTAAATATTATCCGAATACTATTTACAGAAACTCAAGCTTGATCATTTCAACTGACAAGTGGACCGAATTGATGCAAACCAAACCAAAATTGTTTAATGATGTTTTCAATTTAATTGCTCAGAAGTTGAATACTGCAAATTTATTGGATGATATGGAAATCGAGTAATAATGGCATTAAGAATTTAAATCTTAAATCAAGAAGTTGAACATGTTTTAGTTAGCTCAATTTCAGTTTTTATTTGTTTTCATTATATTTTTTTTCAATTCTAATCAATTACACACATATAAAACAATTTGTATGATAGCTACCCAAATTGAAATTTGCCTCCTGTGCAACAATTAATAATAATAATCCAGAAACAATTTACTAAATAATTGTGATTTATTTATAACTCATCGCATATTCATTGTAATTCATACATTCCTGTTGTATTTGATTGATTGTGTAACAATTATTGAACTGAACTGAACTTGTGCGAACAACAATGTCTCGTTTATTATGCCAAGTGGTTTTTAGTGACTTATTGATCTAACTTTCCTCTACATAAAATTGAAAAACAATAAAACTAATAACAAAATTGGGACCAGGACAAATGCTTTACTCGCACAACAATTGGCGATAGACGGGATCGAGTCAAATGTTATTCGAGGTGTGGAAATTGTGATTAGCGTAGAACTAGAATCTTGAATATTAGTTTTGGTACTAGCATCGTAACTTGATCGAATTCCAGCAAAGATTCCATCCAAATCAGTGACCATTTGTTTAAATTGTGTTAGATTTTTTGAATCAAGCGCAGATTCAATTTTGATAATTTTGTTCATTTCATCTTGAAGTATTTCTACTTCCTTTAAAATTGAACCAAAAATTGAAGGAAGCTTTCAAATTTTCTCTTATTGTACAGTCACTGTTCTCGTTCATATATTTCTGATCAATCTCTGTCCTAATCAAAAGACGGCCACCAAAGATTGCCCGTGTAAAGTAGTGAGTTCCAAAGTCTTGCACAAACGAATCGTACAGGGCTGAATCTTGTTCGTATTTGGACGGATTTATTTCGTTGATGAAGTAATTGGTAAAATATACGCATAATTTAGAATTTGTGAGGGATAGATCATCAATGGTAGTATAGGTGGTTAAGGTCACCTTGAGTTAAATGAAGGAAATTTTTTTAAAAAATTAGTGAATTTTGTTTAAGATTTAAACCTTAAATCAACTTACGTCAGCAACACTTTTGTTCTTTGCAAAAATTTGCAAATGATTGACAAAAATGTTGGTTACCAATAGCTTTGAAACAGAAACACGATTGAGAAATAATTTAATACTCAACATCAATCAGTACATAAAATATCGATTGCAATTCGAATTTTAAACAAACATAAAATAAATATTTGAACATTCTTTCAGTTATTTTACATTGGACAGCAAAACTAATGGTATCATTGGCTCACAAAGCCAGACCAACTATTTTCGTAGGTTTTATTAAGATCAAAGGTGAAAACGATGAAATGAATAACTACAAATTAAAATAAACTGATCAAAAGATTTTGGTAAGTAATTTAGATTTAATAACTAATCACATATTCAATTATAAATGTAAAAACTGTAAATTTGACAGTGTAAATGGAACGATAAAAAATTGTTAAAAGGTGTAAGAAAATTATTGACAATCTTTAAAAAATAAAAACGTTTCTGTAGAACCTCAGAACTTTACTTCGGGTCGCTTGACTTGGCAAAACACACGCTTGTAGAGTTGTTCAGCTGATCCTTGTGGTAAACTGTACAATCGTCCTGAATCAACTTTCCGATCACACGTTGCCACTCCTTTTGAAGTCGTTGATTCAACCAACTGTATTTGACATTATCGACCGGTTTGGCTATTTTGTGGCACCAATCTTCAGGGTTGTCCAACCAATCATTAGTGTGGAAACACTTGTTCAGTACATGTTGGTAGCGTTTGTACTTTGTCCGGATGGTCATTGAAGGGCGTCATATCGCGTTCGTTGCTAGCTGTAATGTTGGCCCATCCAAGATATCGAACAATCGATCGGAAGTCGGTTGGTGGAGTGGAGGGCAGATTGGTCACTTGGCCACATGGCTCATAGGCTGGCATAAGCTTGGAAGGGTGATAAAGGCTACAGTGAGTGACCAACAGAACATCACTGACCAGATCGCACTCGAAAGGCTGGACATTGTCCGTCGTAGAGTTGATCACTTCCCAGCATAGATCGATTTGGTTTGATACGTTCGAGAGCATTTCCAAATAGCTCTTAGCTCGTGCTTCTCTTTGATTTCGAGTCTTGCCGAGCAGATTGGTGATGGTGATCTTGTCACAGTTATCGGATGTGTTGCCCTTGAATCTGTTGGCCACAAAGCAGTTCAAAACTTGCTTTTGATCGTTCTGCTCGTTGACCAAATGTTGCTTGTAGAGGTCAGCCAGTGGTCGCACAAGTTGATCCGGGTAACGGATGTAATCGTCATAATTAGGGCTTACCACCACTTGGCACCATTTACCATTTACAGACTCGGGCTCGTTGATCCAGTCAGGCTTGTTGAAGAAACAAAACTCAACAAGCGATGAATTGAGTTCGGGGTAAAGGATGTCCCATGTCATAGCGTTGTAATCGTTCATTGGGTAAGCGGAAATACTGGACACGGCCAGTAAAATCGTATACGATACAAACGAATTCATCTCGAAGTGTGAAAAGGTGAGAGAGATGAAGTCGCAAATGAGTTGATGAAAGGGTGAGAGACTAGTGGTTGATGACACGGATGAGATGATGACGAGAATTGTTCAATTGAACGAAACGCGCGAAATTCAGTGACTTGAAACACGAAAAGCTGCTGAAAGACAAATTGGGTCCAAGGTCCAGTTGGACATTTATAGTGAACGGTTCCACATTGAATCAGACATTGAACAATGACTCATTATCTAATTGTTTCGTACATATTAAGCAATGAACAATTCTGCAAAAGTTTGCAGCAACCATATATTACTGATCCAAACCATGAAACAATTGTGCAATGTGCACAATTTTTGTAAAATTAAAAAACTCATGTTTCTGATTGAATTTGATTTTGAGTACTTTAAAAATTGTTGAAGTGTTTTATCTAAAAAGCAATTCAAATAATCTATCCTACTGAATTGTAATTGATCGCATTCAAATTGGAATCAAACAAACAACAAATATTAAAATTATGAAATCCCTTAGCAAATCGATGTAAGAATCGCATTTAATTTATACACGCAATGATTATTATTGAATTGATCCCACAACGCACTTTTTCATGAGTAACTAATTGGCAATCACCGCAATCGACTCAATTGAATTCACCATAACAAAAATTAAAACAATACAAAGATTTGATAAATAAATACGATTTATTACTCAATGCAAGTTCAATAATCATAAGTTTTAAAAACCTTTGGCAATTCGAGCCCGTCTTTGCACCATCGTATTATCCAACAGGTTGGTCAGCTCGATATTTTGGCAGTGGTGCACTTTGTCGTAGTACCGATTTTTCGCAAAGCACTCGAGGACCGCCTCTTGGTCGGTGATTTCGTTGATAACGTGTGCCTTGTAGCGATCGGTAAGGGGCCGTACGAGTTGATCCGGAAACAAGTCCAAATCTTCGGGTGGGCCAATCAATAGATTGCACCACATAGCATTCTCGGATGCGGGATTCGCTTGCCAATCAGACTTGTTGAAAAAGCAATAATCCACCAAGGAAACATTCAACTGTGGATAAATATAATCCCAATCACTTGGGTCATAGTAACCAAGCGGGAAGCCGGCTACACTCGAAATAGCTAACACGACGATAAGGTAAGTCATAGATGCTTCGAACGGGTGCCTTGAGCTTGCTGACCTTGCGGGTGAAATGCCAGAAGTTATCGCTAACCTTGCGTTTCATTTCCGGTTTGATTTGTAACATCCGAAGAGTGTTCGAGCTTGGTCGTTGAACTTGGAATGGCCAAAAATTGCCCTCAATTTTGAGTTTTTGCACTTCTGTCCATTCATCATTGGTGTTGAATCAGCTACATGTAGCAACAGACGTGGCGACAGTCCTTGAAGGAATTTGGTTCATTCAGGAATTGTGTCAATTTGATCTCGTGATTTTGCTTGGTGATGTTGCGACAGGCGTGCTGGGGTTCATCGAACCAGGAATCGTCAATGAAGCATGCGACCATCTGTGACTGGCATTGCTTCAACGCCTCTGGCAGCGCATTTGTGAACAGATTTCGGTATAGCTCGGCTGAACTTGCTGTGGCATTCACATGACCAAAGAATCTAGCAATCGAGATGTCGTCCATTAGTGGTACGGTTGGTGCTTGATTCGACTTGCTGATCTTTCCACAAGGACCGTGTGAGAGAAGAAACTTTTTCGAGTGGTAAAGCTCGCAGTGCTTGGCCAATTCAAAGTCCTGTCCAGGGGACCGGCATTTGGGCTTGTTCAGGCACTGTACAATCTTGGTAGGTACAGAAAGACGATTAAAGTACGTCTTCGAATAGCGTTGGCGTATCGAGATGTTGCATGAAGTATAGTTGCTGGCAGAGTCCACCACCATCCAACATTTGTCCAATTTGGCTGGGTCGCCAGTGGCAATCAATAGTGATTCGATGAAATCTCGAATGCAAGATGACTCTTTGTCAAGTTCCACTTGTATTATTTATATCCAGTGGATTTTATTGAAAGTAATTTAGCTCACAGTGTTCAACTAATTTAATAATCCAATTTAAAAAGACAATTTTCCCACGAGCTAAATTTCAATCGAAAATTTAATTTTTCCATGATCATTGAGATAGACAAAATTTGTGGAAAGTTTTAGCTTTTTGTGTGTGTGCTGACGTAATAGTGAGAAATTGTTTTGGTTGAGTGATCATCTCACGATCAGAGGATGTTTGTACGTACAAATCGATTTCCTGTCTTTGTGGCTGTTTTCAATCAATTGTTTTCATAAAAGCAATTAGTCTACAATTGACAAATGATGTGTCATGCTATTTGTATTGTTTGTGTTCGTATATGATCTCTAGTGCACATTCAAAGTTCAAATTTCAGTTCACATTTAGCATTGAAAGTGAGTGATCAAAAGTGAATTTGATTGTTCAATGATTGAAAATTAAAATAATAAAATGAATCAACCAATTCCAAACTATTGCATCGAAAATGTTACGGATTTTTGTTCAAAAATGCTTCAAAACAACAAAAATGTATTCCTTCTAAATACAAATCAAAATTTGAACCAACAAATGGCACAAAACTCACACGAAATTTTGATTCTAGTAGTTTTAACGTGTTTGTTTATTGATTTACTTTTCATTTATATTCTATTTCGTGATATTAAAGATGCAATTATGAAAATTTGTAATCATTAATAATTTTGGTGATTTATTTTATTTATTTATTATATGAAGAAGGAGAAGAAGATAAAGTTAAAGAAGAAAAAGAAGAAGGTGAAGAAGGTGAAGGAAATGTAGTAATAAAAGTCAAGAAGCCCCATCATCGACATTTGTGCGAGAAATGCATCAGACTCCGAATTGACTGTTCGTTGCCCAAAAATGCACACAGACGTTGATTAATTTACTGTGTTGATTTTTTGCGTAAATTGATATTTTATTGAATATACATTAAAAGTCAATTCATGTTTAATCACAAAGCCTTTTTATATTAGTAATTCCTTTGTACTTACACCTGAACGCATCACTACTTGTCGGTACAAAAGTCTCGACTGTTTGTGTTGAACAAAATTACAAACGTACAATCGAGATCCAATTGAATCTGTAACGTTCATCCAAAAGATGTACTGCACTTCACTTGTGTGCCAAAAGGTACAATCCGCAGATCGTTCCCCACACTGAACGCCCAATTCAAATTGAATAACATTCTTAGTTGTAGTAGACTTGGCAGGGTAGAGAACTGAAATGTGTGATGTGATTGCATCACGATAATGAGGATACAACAGTTGACAGTCTATTGAACGGAGTTTGCGTAAAGTGGACTGGATTTTTGTAGGATCTTTTCGCGTGCACAATGCAACACAACAAAAGATATGATGAGACAATAACAGTTAACTTCATTTTATGTTTCAATATTCAACAAAAAAAATTGTTTCAAAATTTAAAAGTGAGGGAATTTATTAATGAAACAAATGGTATCAACCATTGAAACAATTTGCATAGAGATGCATTAAAATGTTTTACAATCATTACTGATCATATCAAAATTGACCTAATTTACTAGATATCAATAATTTTTTGATATATAATTTCATAATTTCAATGTTTTTGTATTTTAATTTCCGTGCCTTGTTGTCGGAGCGGAACGTCGAGCGAGCAAAGCGAGCGAGTAAGTGTAGTGACGACTCTGCGTTGACTCAATTGGAAAAGGCTTGTGTAGAGGGTTTCGGCTATACCCGTTCAATGGATCGGTCTGAAAATTTTACACGATGTTCTGGTTGGGGTGAAGATGTGCCTTTTGTGCCATAAGCCATAGGTCAAAGGAGCAGGGATTTTTTCAAAAAATAATCTAATTTTGAATAGAAATGTGTAGGGACTGAGTGTCCCAACAGTGGATGTGCGAAACAGATAAGCACACACGCCGAGCAGCGCGTCCGCTGTGCGCAATGAAAATGAGCAGTAACAAACACACCCACAAAGGAATGATGTGACACATTGTGGGTGTGATTGTGTCAACCTTGGACCAAATTCCATACAGTTGACTGTATCTGTTCAAAAACATTGAACCATTGAAGATGCGATTCTGTGTACAAAATTGGGGCTATAAGGTTCAATGTATCTCGCTGTAAATTTTACCAAAAATTATGGTGTAGCTGTAGACGATCTGGTTAAATTTTGGGAATATAAGATCAAAGGTCACTAAAGATAAAAAAAATAATTAGTGATACAGTAAAGTGCCTATAATTCGAAATTTTTTGCAGCCAACTTTTGATTTTGATTTCGAATTACGAATTATGGGAGTAGGCTATTTTAACTCAAACTGTACATTTTAGGTTAAAATAACCTGATAAGATTTCATATTTTTCTCGATCATTTAAGATTTTTATTATGGACAATGTTGAAATTCAATAAGGTCTATCAGATATTGAAAATATGCAAATTGAAATCACGGCTGCGGAAGGTCTTTAACCGCCTTAGGTGGCAGGTTCAGTCCACGGATTTTGTAGAAGAGGGGACTCTTATACAGTTTTTGATTTTCAATAATTTTATTTCGAATTAACCCTGTAAGATAATTTCGAAATACGAATTATGGGAGGTTTTTCGATTTATGAGCACCTTTTGTACAGAAATAGGTACCGAAATATAGGAATTTTGACTATTTTTGTTACGAATTACGAATTATGGGAGCATTCGAATTAAGGGAGGCACGAATTATGGGCACTTTACTGTATTTTAAATAGGTGTATTGAATAAGTTGACGTTTGTGTTTGTTGCACTCTGATGGCTCATCGATTACTGAACTAATAACAAAAGTATTCGCGGTACCGCCGCTCCGACTTCACGCCAACGGCGTCACTTCAGACTAGTGATAATTTTCTCCTTTCACCACCACCTCGTGATATCTTCACAATTGTAGTACTAGGGTTGATCAGAAAGTTCGTAGAATATTTTTGTATCTACAAATCAGATTAACATTTATCCAAACAAAGTTTATAACCTGAAGCCCTAGTTAATACTTAACAAAATGAGTGGTTACTCACCGACATCCTCCGTTCCATTTGGAACATATGATACTTTTACCAAAGTCACCTTTGGTGTCACCGTTCAAGCGGATTTATTTCTCTGTGTATGAATCTTATTCTTTCCAACCAAGTTTAATATTTAGCCTCATTATCGAGTAATACACAGTAGAAATTTCAAGTCAATTGAGATAAGGCTTCGAGATCCAGAACCGAAAATGTACAAAAAGTGCTTCAATTTCTGCTGTCAAACAATCACGTGACCACCGATATTACATGAGTTGAGAATCGATAGTATCAAAACAAAATAGATTATATAGATTTATTATCCCGATATGATGTCAGATGAATAGCTTGAGGTATATAAATAATATAACTAAAAAGAACAAGTGGTCTAAATGAACAGATAACAATTTTGATCAAATCAAAACAAAAGATGAACTACTTTTCGATACATCGATGTCAAGTGAGGGGGAAAACATATCAAAAAGTGCTGTTTTGACTACTTTTTGGTTAAGGATAACTAGGTCCCTTCTCAACGAATTTTCAAATCCTTTTACTCACGTATCACTCAGACATTGATCTATCTACAAGCCATAGCCCAAGAGTTTTCTTCCAGTCATTTCCGAGAATTGTTGCTTGAACGGAGGGGTAAAAAGTTACTTCGTAAAAACTCTTATCTGCTCTAGATGGAACGGTAGATAGAGCCGAGTGATACCTCATTTTGTTCAGTATTAACCAAGGTATATGTGTATCAACTTATTTTGATTCAAAGTTAATTCGTTTATTTTATACAAATATCTTCTACGAACTTTCTGATCAACCTAAGTAGTTCGTGTGTTAGTGAACTGATTAATTAGGACGAGGTGTGTATGACAAGTTACATAACCGATGTCGCTCTAATGATTTAAAGCAATGTATTTTGAAACATTAACTTTAGGTCAATTAAAAAAATAGAATGCGATTGCAACTTTAGTTTGGCAAATGAAATTGAAAAATGTTGAGATACGTCCTATGTGTACGGTTCACAGTTGTTTGTGTTGAGTGTGTAGTTGTGTTGTGGTGTGTGTTTGTGTCGTGCTAGCCTGTTGCCGTTTCGTAGTGAAGAAATTATCGCCACTTGAGTATTTGTTTTTTTTCGTGGTCACCATCTCTCAACGTATTCGACATGGATCAAAGTTCTAAACCAGCTCTGGACGTCGATGCCAACTCGGTGGGCTCCTCATTTGCTAATCTCGAATTGAACCCTTCACCAATCAACCGACTTCCCAACAAAATTCTTCAACGGATTTTGTCCAAAGTGGAACGAATGGTTCCGATTCAAAAAGTTCGTGAGTTTGCGTTCGGTGGACACTCGTTGGCAATCTGCGGTTGACAACGTCTTTAAGGACAAGAAATCGTTGATTGTCATCATACGTGAAAAGTACAGTTCAAGAACTGTGCAAGTGGAAGATTTATTTTTTGGACTGCTGGATGAGACGGATTTTATACGTGTCAACATTCAATCAATGAAGGTATTTGATGGAGATGGTGATAGTTTCATTGTTGTCGATGGCAACATTTTCGAATCATTACTCAAAGCATTGCCAAACATTGAACAACTGTACATTTGTTGCTCAGATACGAATGGAATTGGTATGTTTGTTAATTTGTGTATTCTGTATTGCTTTAACTTTTATTTTGTTAGATCCCAAAATTGGCGAATATATCAACTCGTTGTTCTCATTGAAAAAACTTTATCTTGGCGGTGATTTTTATTGCCTATTTAATTTTTTGAAGCGTCAGCAGAACGATTTATCTCGATTGGAATTTTTCTACTTCAAAGTGAAGAATTATTTAAACGCTAATTTTGTTCGTTCTGTTGCTATCAATTTTGATTATGTTCGTCAATTGCACGCTCGCAATCCTCGTTGGCTTGCTAATGTGACTCAATTGAGCTTCACCGTCGGATTGAATGATCAATTTGATCATATTGTGCACTTTCTTCACGAACACGCCACTGGCTTGAATGCGTTGTACTTGAAATTCGGAGGCGTAAGTCTGTTTGTGAGTCTAATTAATTATGTCCATTTATTGTTACCTTCCCTCAGAATACTCAAATTACTTCAGCTCTATTTGGTCATATTTGCAAATTGACTCAATTGAAGAAGATTGCACTTGGACCGTTTCAATTCGAAGTGCTCAAACAAGTAGCAAATGCTATCGAACTCAACCAGTTCACACCACTCACCATCATCACCACTTGCAACCTTGTGATCAGCAATTACCACTCGGTCACTGTTGACCAATTCACTCGTGTCCTTTTACCATCATTCCGAATGGGGTCGACTGGAAGTTTGCTTTTCATCCCAAGGCATCTGACTCGTTTGTAACTAAACTCGAACAAAACTCGAATTTTAGTTACTACTACACTCGTCCAATTGTGCGTAAATTGAAGATTATGGACAAAACTCTTGACGAATTCTTTTCAATCACTCAACAACAATCCTTCACAATAGTATTGAAGTATTACCCACAAGACTAATTCAATTTCAAGATACACTTTCTATATGATATTTCACTTTGTCGTCACTTTGTTTTCCATGATTGTCAATTAACACTATTGCACACTTTTGATGTATCACACAATCAATAGATGTAATCACAACATTATCTTTCTTATTATAACAATAAACTTTCGTAATTTTTCAATTTGAATTTAAATATTTGATAAAAAATCAAACATTTGGTATAAAAAGTAAATTAGTAATTTTGATTTACACAAAACCACAAGTTGGAAAGGATGTTAACATGTGACCTGATTGCCTCTACTTTTCCACTACTTTTACTACTTCTCGTACTACGCAATCAATCTACTCGTATTGCATCAGATTTTTACCATAGCAACGATGCTCATGTACAGACTCAACTGATAGTTGGTAGGTGCAGCTAATCGTATACAGACGTATCAAATATCATTTCTGTCTACTCATTGTTTGTTTATCTCTTTTGTGTGCGTGTTTCATTTTGTCAATTGTAAAACTAGTCATGTTCTTCCAACTCAAAAAGAAAATGAAAATCTATTTTGTTTTGCATTAATATTTTGTAATTCAAAAATGTTAATCATTATCAAATGATCGTCAACTAAAAACAAAATTGATTCAATCATTTAATTTGTCAAATTGAAAATATTTTTCTTGAAAATCATCATCAACTCAAAAATTATGAAATTTCTAATTGCAATTTTAGTGATTTACTTTTCAAATGAAATTGTAAACACAACGAAAATGCCCGACCCAAACAAACCCTGGACCGTACACGATCACATTCAACCCAACCTTCATCACATGAGCCACGCATGTCAAATCGAGAATGCTCTATTCGATTCAGCAATTCACGCACAACTTCACAAACGATTTCCATCAATTCGAAATGCTGATTACAAATTTCAAATTGGTTCAATTCAAGACTGTGGAGAACTGTTGGTGGATCGTTTCTGGTGGTACACTTACGAAACTGAATACATTTTCCTTTTGACTATTAAAGGGGTGAAGGGTGTGTACAAATGTGATTATTATGGTTGGGTTGAGTATCAGGCCTTTTGGAGACACGATCGAAAGGACTGGTTTGCGTGTAAATGTATAGAAAAGGCTTGTGATTTGCCTTGAGATTTAATAAATAAATGATAAAATGATAATACCAAATCAATAGAATTGACATTTGTTGTGTTGCATGTTGAATTATCATTTCATTTTACAGTATCGATCTAGTACAATGATAGACTGGTTCACTACATCTAGTAGTAGTATCCCAGTACTTTTTACGTAATCTACGAATGGTCCCATCTTGGTGCAATTCTTGAATTGCTTCGTTAAATTGACTCAAATATAGCGAATTTTTCCGTAATAGAATTACAGTTTCACGTGTTAGCAGTGATTGTGCGTCAGGTAGAATTGTAAACGAACAATCACGTCCAGTCAAGTACTCGGCTTTGTGACCTTCGGTCAAGAATCCTATAGTTCGACTTTTGGATTCTTCGAATGCAAATGTTGCGTTTGGTGTTATCATACTGAGGTGAGCTGTTGTGACATTCACGAGTCTTTCAATGATTGGTGAATTGTGGGAATTGTTGTTTTTAAGGTACAAGAAGTAGCGATAATCGGATAGAATGCCTATTTCGATATATTTGCTTTCTGCAGCTTTCAGGAAATCTTCCAAAGTGCAGAGATTGAGTGCTCGAGCAGTCCATCGTGAGATTTTTTAAGGTTTAAGGTTTTATTAAACTGCCTTATTCTCCTCGAAAAAGAATATTCGCATACAAATGATATTGATACAAAATAAATGATAAAGATTATTCGTTATATACAGATGTGTTAATGAATGTGTGTTTTGTGGTATAATAAGAACATGTGATGTGCTTAATTATTTACATGTTAATAGGTGTGTTGAGCCATCGTGAGATTAGAACGGACAAGTGATTGTGGGTCAAGATGGGCTCGGTTAGATCGATCAACTTTGTGTGAGCTGTTGTCGGTCTTGTTGATGTTTCCAATTGCTAAATGCACTCTCTGAAGAATTTGATTATTATTTTGGAAATTGATAAAGAAGCACTAAAGCAAGAAATAAAGAAGTTTTATTCGGCACCACAGTCGGACTCGAACTTTTATTTTGGTTTTAACATTTTTAAATCTATTTTTTTCTAAAAGATTTTATTTAATAATCAATTTATAAGAATATAATAAAAATCTTCCGTAGAAATATAAACTCTGAAATTTGTAAAAATGTGTAAATCAAATCAAATAGTTATCAAAAATACCTTTGAGAACGTAGCCATTGTGATCAATCCAAATGTTCCATACGTAAAACCATACGATCGAACAGTGTACAACCGTTCGACCGTTTCTGCCATACGAAATCGACCTCTAAAATTACCAATTTTATGACAATGTTGAGCTTGAACGCGTACTAATCGTTTTGAAATTGCAAATATTTTTGTAGACAAATAGGCTAAATAGTAATGAATTACAAATATAACCACACCCTGTCCACTGACGACTGTGGCCATGAACATCAGTGGCAAGCCCTTTAAATTGAGCACAAAAATAACCATCAACAAGTAGGCAGAGATGGGAAAGCCAAACAGTAGAAAAACGAAAAACATTCTACCAATTGTTCGATTGGCAATTTGAATAGTCTTGAAAATGAGAATTTCAAATTGATAAAATTTATTCATTTGATCCCAGGAAAAATCTTTGAAAGTTTCAACTAAAAAGGCACTTGCTTGTCGGCATTGAAGTGAAATCACCAATTGGAATAAAAATCCAAATGATATTGCAAGTACAAAAATGTAGCCAAAGCTTATAAATCCCAAGTAGATTGTGGACAAATTGACCAAATGAATCAGTAAACTTCTGTAGCCAATGAAATTTGTGAAAAAATATACGCGATATTTCAATATTTTCACAATGCAAATGTATTGAGTGTATAGCATAGAGATTTCTAAAAAGAGAAAAATTGTAAAATTAAATTAAATATTTTTCATAGATAGATATCTACCAAAAACGTAGAAGAGAATTTGCATTACTCGAGAAATGAAATTTGCAGACTTTCTGCAGTAAATAATAATAACATTTGAAGTGCTGCCTGACAAGAGAAAAATTTTAGAATTTTTTTGAAAACCAATCAATAGATCATAAAATATTCGAATAAACTGCCTATCAACATCAATGTAGAGAACATAATAGAAATATAGGGCCACCAGGTGCAACAGAACGATCAATAGATGAATTGTGCTGAGCAGTTGGCTTATGATTGTCGATTGTTGATAAATCAAATAAATCATATCCAAATTGATGAGTCGATATAGTTCGCTTTGATCATTGATTTCAATTGTGACCAGTGATACTGTTTGACCAATGTGGTACAGTGTGAGAAGACAAATTATGTACATTTGTTGTTTGATTCGACTTGGATCGACACAAAGTACAAAGTTCAAATAGTTTTTGTATAAATGCAATTCTGTCGACCTGATTGGCAACAAAAGTTGAAACATTGACTTAAAAATGTTCATGTTTTTTAGATTTGGCGATTTATTTTTGACTTGAAACTCTATGGGGAAAATTAAATCATTGGGCAAGCTGATAATATTTTTTGACATTTGAATAAAAATATTTTAAATAATAATAATTGTAATAATAATGAATGATATATTAAAATACAAATTTCGGTTAAATTCAGTTCAATTTACATTTTATTATTAATTAATGACAAAATTGTGACAGTGACAAATTGTGATTTAGAAAAATTTGTTTAAAAATTTAACATTTTTAGATTTAGAAAATTTGTCATTGTCAATTGTGGCAGTGTTCTTTTCATGAAAGAACGAAAACTTTTGTACTTATGAATAGAATAGCAATTCAAGTAACAAGTATAGTATGATTTGATTAGATTGACTCTGACAAAATTACTTTTATCATATATATTGCTGCCTTTGTCGTTTGACAGTTTGAATATTATTAATATCATTCGCTTCTTGGCATTTGTTACCTCACACTAAATTTTTTTTCTCAAATTGAACTTGTTTTTTTATATATTAAAATAATAATATAGAGCGCCACACACAAATGACAAATAAGCACTAATAAAATATGAAGACAAACGAATGAAAACTATACAAATGGAAATTGATTCCTTATGCAATTCGAAATGTGTTCGTGCGTGATTGCGGCACTTATACACGATAACTTATCACGGTGTGCATATTTCAAGCGAAAAGAGGGTATGGGACTTTTGCTTTTCTTTTTTTCTGTGGAAGAAGGCAATAAATATGTCAACTAGTGAATTATGTTTATGAATACAAATGAAGTAACAAAGCAAAAACAAGTAAGTGCTCTATGTTGAACTCAAAAAACTATTATCTATAACCCTCAAAGCAACTGGCTGGACTGAACTCTCACAGTTTATCATCTGTGAAGTCGCGCTTACTTCGTCTGTGGACAGCGCTTTCGGCCAATACAAGTGTTACTCATTTCTCGTTGTCTTACTTTTGTTTGTTGTCTCTAGACCTGAAAGGTTGTGTTCGTTAAACTTTGTGTTGTTTGTTTATCTAACTTTAACTTTACTTTTACTCAATAAATGTCAACATGTTACATCTTCTGTTCATCAAACCACTGCCGCTCGCCCTATTCTGTTTTGTGTTTCTGTTTGTGATACAATTTCGAGCCAATTCCCACTACATCACCAACTCAAGCAACCACAAAAATGGGACGAAAATGATCAATTTGACTGAGATTGAATTGACCAATTCATCATTGGCGCCCTGTCCACTTGTACCACAGAAATTAGGTATGTTCTATCGATTCCACAACTTCACCTCAAAACAAAAAACATTAACCTCAAAACACTTCTCCTTGTTTTTGAATGTGGATTGATGATTCTAGTTTTTACTGACTAGACAGAACCGATGATTCTATACATATTTGAGGTTTATTGTTTTCAGTATGATTGATTATCTCATTTTATGATCATTATTTAGTTTGACGATTGCAAGTGCTTCGCACACCACCGCCAATGGCCGAAATGGAGGCAACACTGAGTGAGGTGAGCGTCGGTGGTCGGTACCGCCCACCGCACCCACATTTCGTGTGGCAATCATTGTACCGTACAGGGATCGAGATGCACATTTGGCCATCTTCCTGTGGAATATAATGGTGGTTTTATTAGTGATGTATGAAAAATTTTTTTTTTTTTTTTTTTGATTTAAATTAAATTTATATTTTAATAATTTTTTTTTAAAAAAAAAAAAAAAAAAAAAAAAAAAAAGATAAGGAGAAATAAATAAAAAAGAAAAAGAAGAAGAAAAAAGTAAGTTAATAAGGAAGATAATTAAATAAAAAAGAAAAGAAAAGAAAAGAGAGGAAAATAAAAAGTGAAAAAAAGGGGGAGGAAAAGAGAGGGAAAAAAAAGGGGAGAAAAGAGAAGAAAAGAAAGGGGAAAAGAAGAGAGAGGAAAAGAAAGGGGAGAAAAAGAGAGGGGAGTAAAGAAGGAAAAAAGAGAGGGAAATAAAGAGGGGAGGAAAAGAGAGGAAAAGAAAGGGGAGGAAAGAGAGAGAAAGAAAGGGAAGGAAAAGAGAAAAGATTAAAGGGGAAAAGAAAAGAGAGGGAAAAAAAAGGGGAGTAAATAGAGATAAAAAAAAAGGAAGGGAGGAAAAAAAAAATAAAGAAGGGGGAAGAAAAGAGAAAAAAAAAGAAAGGAGAGAAGAAAAAGAAAAAAAAGGGAGGGAAAAGAAAAGAAAAAAAAGAAAGAGAAGAAAAGAAAAAAAAGGGGGGGGGAGAAAAGAATAAAGAAAGGGAGAGAGAGAAAAAAAAGGGGGGGGGGGGAAAAGAAAAAAAGGGAAAGGAGAGGAAAGAGAGAAAAAAAAGGAGGAAGAGAAAAGAAAAAAAGAAAGGGGGGGGAAAGGAAAAAAAGGAAAGAGAGGAGAAAGAAAAAAAAGAAAGAGGAAAAAGTAGAAAAAAAAGAAAAGAGGGGGGAAAAAGGAATAAGTGGGAAGAAGGAAAAATAGGGGGGGTTTTTGGAAAGAAGAGGCATCCAATGCTCATGCGACAGAACATTGCTCAGTATGGCATCTATGTTGTGGAACAGGTATGACTTTTTGGTTGTGTTGTAGTGGGACATGGGACTGAAAGTGTTAACTCTCGATATATAGGCTGGGAAGGATGGTTTCAATCGTGCCAAATTGATGAACATTGGCTTCCTGGAGGCACTGAAGCAGGCCAACTATGACTGTTTCATCTTTCACGATGTGGATCTCATACCTGAGGACGATCGCAATCTGTACATCTGTGACGACCAGCCCCGACACATGTCCGTTGCGATCGACAAGTTCGATTATCGGTTAGTGTTAACCCTTTCACTCCCAAATAAAGTCTCAAATACTATTTCCTACTTACCTAGACTGCCTTATAAAGGACCTTTTCGGTGGCGTAAGTGCATTTACACGCCACCAATTCGAGACTGTCAATGGCTTCTCGAACGAATTCTGGGGCTGGGGCGGTGAGGATGATGACATGTAAGTTTCTATTTAACCCTTTCAGTCTCATGTAACACAATCTGCCATCCTTTACATAGGGCAAACCGTGTGCATCATTACAAGTTCAACATTAGCAGACGCTCGACAGATGTGGCCAGGTATACCATGCTCAAACATGAACAGAATGAGCCAAGCACTGAGAGGTAAGTTTACATTATCTCGAACCTTAATCCAAAACTCACCTAAAATCCTTCCACTACCCACACAGAATCAAGAAGCTGAACAACGGTTGGCTTCGCTTCGCGTGGGACGGCCTCAACAGTACCAGATATGAAGTGTTGGACGTGTCCTTCAAGAAGCTCTACACCTGGATACTGGTGGACCTGTTTGCGCCCTCAAAACACGACTTTGCCTATATATTGCAATATTTGTCACTATAAAGGGGACACACTTATTAACCTATGTATTACATAACTAAACACATTTTCTAATATTTTTGTCATAATTATGTATTAATACTCAATTTTATATGCACATTTTCTGTATTTAACGAATAATAATCTTTATTAATTACAACGTTGAATTCATAATTTTAATGTGATTTATAAAATACATAATAATTTGTATTTTTAATTAAATTGATCTTTTTATAAGTCATTGTCTTTCTTCATTTTCATCTTCATCTTCATCATCTTCCTCACTGGTGGTCTCATCGTCAACTCCTTTTGGGTTATGTTCATGCATGTATCTTGGCTCAAATCTATCTTTATCATGACTTGAAAGTGATTCCACCAATTCCTCAAAATCTAAATTGGACGCATCGTAGTGAAGCACATTTCGATTCAGTTCAAACTCAACATTCAATTGAACTTCATTTTGACTGAAATGAGTTCCAAAATATTTTCTAATTCGGTTAGTGAATTGATTCGCTTGCTCGGCAGTGGGAAGACCCATACTTTTAGAACAATATTTGATTGCAAAAATTTCCTCGACCGAATTGAACATTTGTGCTAGAGTTGAGTAATACTTTGTAAAGTTATAAAAATGTTGTTCATGACCACGCAAACGAAGATGTCTTATCGATGGGACACAAGGATACTTGATTTGGGGTTGATTTTGTCTCTCAATTTGTTGATTTCCAAAGTAGATTTGCAAAAGTATAATGTTCAAACGTAATTCTACTAGGTACTTCATTTTGGATATTTCCACAAGCAAATCTGGATTTGTGATTTCGTAATTAACTTTATCAAAATCAAGACTGCTCAAATCGAGATAAGTCAGCGCGTTTAAATTGGTCAAACTTTTTGTCTGCAAAATTTCCGTACCAAAACTGAGATGAGTGAGAGCAGTTGAGAAATTGTGATTCAGCTGAGCAAAACTGAACTTGTTCGTTTGACTCTCTGCATCTTGGTTCGACAGTTGCACACGTAAATGTCTAATTTCGCCACCAAGTTGACTCAAAATTGGCTCAAGATTATTACCTTCAAAATTGTGCAAAGTGAACTGTTCCAGTTGGCCAAGTACGGGGGAATTGATTTGTTGATTTGAAAGATGGCGTGAGCGAATCAAAGAACAGTAAATTCAATTCTTTTAAACAAATTAAAGAATTTGGTGGCAAGCAGTAACCGATCGAGTGCGCTCTCGTGTTTTCCATTGGCTGAATTCTCAGACCATTGAATTATTGTAAGACTGATTAGAGTGGTGGACCATTTTGGTAACAATTTTGCAGGTAGCTCAAATCGAACAGACGAAGTATGACGACCCAGTGAATGCTACAAGTTGACGAATGTTGGGCAACAGTTGAGCAATCTGTTCGGGACACGAATCAATTTGTTCACCTTGTCCACCATCTTCCGGCACCAGCAGAACATGATCATCTCGACAGCCTTGTAGTGGTCGTTGAGCAAATAGATTCTTCACTGGATAATGGGCGCAATGACTTCTCTGCACTTGACATCGAGCCAACTTGAGGTACCGTTTCGATCGTAGTACAACTTTACTGATCACATCAAATCGATGACATACTCGACGGAGGTGAATCAAATTTTCCAATGGAATTCGCTTTAGGATGAGACCAAGACAATCGTCGGGCATTGAAAGAAGTTTGGTTTGCAATTTACTAGAGTTTTCCATGATATAATTTTTTAAACTTGAAAATATACTAAAACAAAAATTCGAGTACTTTGATGTTGAAGTAATTTCCTTGATCGGACAAATGTTTGAGGTTGTTGATACTCTAGAAACACACGAGAGCAGTAAATTAAATACGCAAGCACTATTCACAAACTACATGCACACACTATGACACAACAAATACCCAAACGCTATAGGAAGAACCTTCATGGGGCAATTCGAATAGAATGGACCAAGACGAACATTTTTGCAAATATTGTATGAGTCTATGTCCGATAGTTCAGAGTACAGGGCCCGAAAGGTAGAATTCTCGTTCATTTCAGTACAGTTTATGGCAGTTGTGCTGTTTGTCACTAGGTGGCGACAAAATATTTTTTACTTTTATTTTTTGTTTTTTTGGAAAAAAATGAAATTTGGTTTTTACGAGCTGACAAGTGGGTTACTGACTAATTCGAGGACTGGGAATCCGAATATGAGATCAGATTTGTGATTAGGCGCCATGGCGCCACCAGGGGCGTTCAAAAATACTGAAATTGCGAATACCGAGCTGACAAGTGGGTTACTGACTAATTGGATGTCTGGGAATCCGAATATGAGATCAGATTTGTGATTGGGCGCCAGGGCGCCACCAGAGGGCGTTCAAAAATACTGAAATTGCGAATACCGAGCTGACAAGTGGGTTACTGACTAATTGGAGGTCTGGGAATCTGAATATGAGATCAGATTTGTGATTGGGAATCAGGAGCGCCACCAGGGGGCGCTTCAAAACAATTTTCATAGACTCATATAACATAGAGTAATCCCACAAATGGGCTGCTGGTTAATATCCCACAATTGGGCTAATGGTTCATATCATACAAATGGGCTGCTGGTTAATATCTCACAATTGGTTGCTGGTTCATATCCCACAATTGGGTTACTGGTTCTTATCTCACAATTGGTTGCTGGTTTTTATCCCACAATTGGGTTACTGGTTCTTATCCACCAATAAGGCTGCTGGATTTAACCACCAGTTTGGTAGCTGAACCCAATCCACTATTGAACATCATGAGCACCATGAACAGCACCGAAATAGAAATCACCCGAACCACCAACAGGATTAACCACACGCGAGATAGCCAAAAAACAAAGTTCAAAAATCACCATCTCCGTGTGTCATTTTGGGTTCTATGGTGTCCCGGATGCAAAAATCATCACCACTGCTGGATTCGCAACCCTTGACACGCGAATCATCATTTGTGATATAAGCCAGGACCATCGTTTGGAGTATGAACCCGATATGCCATTTTGGGAACGATATAATATCGTCATTTCGTCATATGATATTGTCATTATAAACTTAGTCGAGTTCGTCGTTTCTGATATGATTGCAGTGACACAAAGAAAACCCCCAATTGGTGGATAAAAACCAGCAACCAATTGTGAGATAAGAACTCAGCAGCCCAATTGTGGGATATGAACCAGCAACCCAACTGTGGGATATGAACCAGCAACCAATTGTGAAATAAGAACCAGCAGCCTTATTTTGGGATATGAACCATCAGCCCAATTGTGGGATATTAACCAGCAGCCCATTTGTGGGATTACTCTATGTTATATGAGTCTATGAAAATTGTTTTGAAGCGCCCCCTGGTGGCGCCCTGACTCCCAATCACAAATCTGATCTCATATTCAGATTCCCAGACCTCCAATTAGTCAGTAACCCACTTGTCAGCTCGGTATTCGCAATTTCAGTATTTTTGAACGCCCCCTGGTGGCGCCCTGGCGCCCAATCACAAATCTGATTTCATATTCAGATTCCCAGACCTCCAATTAGTCAGTAACCCACTTGTCAGCTCGGTATTCGCAATTTCAGTATTTTTGAACGCCCTCTGGTGGCGCCCTGGCGCCCTAACCACAAATCTGAAGTCAAATTTGGATTCCCAGTCCTCGAATTAGTCAGTAACCCACTTGTCAGCTCGTAAAACCAAATTTCATTTTTTTCCAAAAAAACAAAAAAATAAAAGTAAAAAAAAATATTTTGTCGCCACCTAGTGACAAACAGCACAACTGCCATAAACTGTACTGAAATGAACGAGAATTTACCTTTCGGACCCTGTATCTCTGGAACTATCGGACATAGACTCATACAATATTAGCAAAAAATGTTCTGTCTTGGTCCATTCTATTCGAATTGCCCCATGAAGGTTCTTCCTATAGCGTTTGGGTATTTGTTGTCATAGTGCACAAGCTGTATAAACTTTATAAAAATAAAAACATTTTTAATTATGAAAGTAAATTACATTTTTTGATGGTACAGAATTTTAATTAACTAATGAAGCAATTCTAATTTGTGAATTCTGTGTCACTACTAAAAGTAAATTGCGATTGTTTGTGTTGTACAATTAGTACAATTAGTAGTTGTAGAATTTCAGTAAAAATTATCTCAAATCATGATATCACCGTAAAAAGCAATTTGAAATGTGTTTTGTTTGCAATTAAAGTAAAAATTGAAATACATCAATTTAATTGGTTAGTAATTTTTTCGTTACAATTTCATAAATAATACACTTTCGAAAATATGGGATATGTTCCTGAAATTTAAATTTAGAAAATATTATTGTATTTATAAATCAAATTGTATTTTTACCTGAGTAAAGTCGATTTGCGCATTTCGCGAGATGTATTCAGCAAACTTGCAAACATACACTCCACAATCGAAAGTGTTGCTCTGCTTTGGAATGCCTTCAACTCGGTACTGTATTTGCCACTCGTCCAACACCTCACTCCTATTCATGAAATGTACTTTGTTTACAAATTGCACAATCTCATCAACACCAGCTCGGTCTTCATTGTGCAGTGAGTCGTAGTATTGGACTACTTTCTTTGACACATTTACTACCTAGACAATTTAGGAATATCGTGAAACAAAAAAATATAAAAAAAAGTTTTTACCGTCAAACGCCAATGTCCATTTTTGAGCATTGGGAAAAACAAAATGTCATAATCGAATAGATTAAAGTCTTTTGTGAATTGTGTTGGATTGTCTTTGGAATGTATGAAAGTCGTAAACATATTTTGGGAAGGAATGAACTTTGGGATAATTTCCGTGATGTTGACGTTCAGAGATGAGATGGAAATAAAAGTCAACAATCTAAATAAAAATAAATAAATCAAAATTTTTGAATAAAAAGTCTAAACATACCGAATCATTGAGCCATTCATTGTCTTGAACAGTTTTTAAATCTTTTAGGAAAACGTTTGTGAATTTGCATGTTACTATTGCTTGACCCGATGTATCGCTACCAACTGAATTCATAAAGTGCGAAACCACTTTATCCATTTCTTCGGTATATGCAATTGATGTGACATTATCAAGTTGATGTTTGGTTGTTTGTGTGATTGCTGGTTTCTTTTTACATTTGCTACATTCAACAAAAGGTTTCAAACAATCGAGACACAGACTGATGGTGTTGCAGCATGTAAATTGAAGTATTCGAGTTTGGGTTTGATCGAAACAGAGTCGACATTCTACTAGGGCACAGATTGCGGAATATTCTGGCTCTGATTGTTGCTGTTTTGAACATCTGGCACACTGTGGTTGCAGTTTGGCACAGTCAAGACATAGTGTCAGTTTGAAACAGCATACGAAACTGAGGATTTTGGTGGGGAAGGATTCGGTACATAGACGACACTCTGAATGGGAGGGTTTGAAGGATGGAGCTATTGAAAAGAATATAAAAAATTGTGATTTTAAATCGCTATGTCTTACAATATTTAGTAACATCCATGGAACTCAAAGTTGACTGCTTATTCCAGTCAATCGCCAATAGATTCGAGTGGTCTGAATTTAAGCGAATTTTTTTGTTTGATTTGAAATTGAATGTGTTTGAAGGAAGAGAATGGTGAGTTTGGTAATCGAATGAAATTTTACGTGTTTTTATTTTGGAATTGACCGAGATTAGTGAATTAGTAACATTGGCGTGGCGAAGGTCAATTATGGCTTTGTTGGATTTCTCATACATATTATACTCAACAGCGAGTTGGAAACTCCAATAGTCGATTTGTTCGGGAGCATATTTGAATTTAGCTTGGCCAAAGTTGAAGTAAGCTTGTTGTCGATGTGCAAGACTTATTGCAGCGTGGTAAGGAAGTTTTGAAAAGAAGAATTTGCATGGAAGTGAAATTGATCTGCCGTTTAAGGAGAAACTAAATTGTTTGGTGCACTTGTCAATGAGACAACCAATCACATCACCAGCTTCCCACTTGGGTATGTCTGGAAGTTGATACACTTCTGAATCATGTCGCACACATCTATTGAATCCGTCAAACGAAATTGAAAATTTATCTTTTCCCAGTTCAGTCTCATTCAAATCAGTTCGTTTTGTGGCCCAACCAATTCTCATTGGACCACCAGTGACCAGAATGACTTCGAAGTAGTAAATTTCTGAACTAGCATAAGCGATTGAACGAACACTTTGCCAGTTGCAATAGCTTCGAGCAGAGAGTCGATCAGAGGAAAGTTTGAGACTTAAACTTCGATCATAAGGATTGAGAGTTGCTTGTTGTGCAAAAGTTGAGACCGCCTGAGACTCTTTGCATGATAGTACTTTCTCATAAAACCATTTTGCACATAGTCCTGCCTGTAGTCCAGCAAAATCACAGTTTTGTTCGTACATATCAGAAACATTCACGACTTGACCATATCTCTGAAAACACCATTGTAGAGTTGAGACCAAAGTCGGATCATTCTGTAATAATTGCCTGTCTTCTTCTCGAAATTTAAATTTATCAAAACTATTCAATGTCATTGTGATCAAATTAGGAAAATCTTCAAAATTTTTGATACTAAAGAATTTGTTGGAAAGTAGAAATTTGAAATATGTTTGGTAAAGAAATTGCGACAAGTTTTCCAATTTGCAATACTATCACAATGGCAATGCAGACATTGCGACACAGAGTTCGGTTTGTGCTGTTGATTTGCAGTTGAGTGTAAGAATAAAGCAGTTCCCAAGAGTTTTAACATGATATATTACACTATTGGTTTTATCATTTTTAATCAGTTTATTAAGCAAATACAAATTATAGCAATCATAAATATGGTCAATTTTTAATTCAAGTTCAAGTTCAAGAAACATTGAATAGTTTTTAAAAACTCCAATATATTGTTGTTGTTATCTTGATTCACTTGGGCCACTTCTAATGTTGAATATGGTAAATCAATTTGGTCGTCAATTGGAAAATTTTTAAACCAGAAATAAATGCCAAATTTTCCAGTTTCAAGCAAGCTATATTTTCTAGCATCTCCATTTGTAGATTTGTGAAAAGATTTTAATTCAATATTTTGAGGAAAATGTTTAAATTCATGCTGCCCAAAATTAAAATGGCACTGTTTGTTAAGAGCAAGATTTACTGTGGCATAGAATATTCGAGAAGAAAACTGGTTTTCAATTGTTTTGTCGAAAATACATTTTCCATTGTGATAAAACACGAATCGTAGATTGTCCGCATCAATAAGACAACCAATCACGTCATATAGTTCAAGTGTTGGCAAATTTGAAATTTCATAGTTTTTATAATCATGTATGATACATTTGTTGGATGTATCAAAGCCAATCGAATTTTTACCACTCCCCACTACATGATCCAAACCATCAAATTCACCAAAAAAAGTGTCTGTAGCACTCCATCCAATGAACATTTCTCCAACAGTTAACAAAGTAACTTCATAATAGTAAACACCGGAAGCAACTCCAAATGCTGAACGTACAGGAACTGATGTAAAATAATCATTTCGTGCATCAAATCGATCAGGTGACAGTTTGATTGGTGGTAATTCGTTCATTCGATTGTTTGCACTCAGCACATTTTCAAGGCACCAACGAGCACAGAAATGAATTTGTTGGTCAAGAGTACACTGGTTGAGTTGCAAATTGGGATGAAGTGTTGAATTTGATATTTTTGTTAGCTTTTTAATCAAAATTTTACTCCATTTTGATTCCAAAATTTTTTGTAAATCCATTATTTCCAAAATTATTATAGTCCACAGCATACTTTGATTATTTTCAGTAGTTTCAAGTATTTTAATTAAATATTCTGTTACAAGATTTGTTAATTGTTTATTAAACAAATTTTGGTGACATTCTTTATGTTTTTTAATATTTATAAGTACAAGCTCTAGCATTGCTTGCAACACTTGACACATGTTTTCATGTTTTCTCCACGCAATCTCACCACCATCCAACTCATCCTTCAACGAATCTAATCGCTTAATCAACCAATTTTCAAATTTGTTTTTAGGAAAAGCTTTAAAAACAACTGTAGTCAAACGAACAATACTGACATCTTCACAACAATCTATTATATTCGCAAAATAATCAAATATTTTATTTTTATTTTCTCTAAAAATCGATTTTTCACGATATTCAAATAAGTGTGTTAAGAAGAAACACATCATCTTATGTCTATTCCATTCAAATTCAGTCCAGTCATTTTTTTGTATCGAAGTGTTCAGTTCAGCGACAACTGAATCAAATAGACTCGTAAAAGCTTCTTGAACTCTGAATGATGACATTGAAAATTTTCCAATAAAAATTTCAAAAATTTCATAATTTGTCACACAATCAAACAACTCACTCATCAGCAAACACATTCCATTAATTTCAAACAATTCTTGATCATTTTCACTTTGGTATTTTAATTTTAAAACTTTGATATTTTCAAAATCATTTCTATAGGAAGCCTATTGCAATGGCAAATTCCAATTCAAATGATTTTGACAATCCATTCGCACCGTATTTGTCAACTTAAAGTATTAAAATTATAGAATAGACCAAAAAATAAACTGCTAATTTTAAAAGTTTAAGAATATTACCTTTATATCCGATCTTCGATAAACAACGTTTCCAATTTTCAAGGAAAGTTGACTGAGCAATAAAAATGAAATTGATTTTTATCAATTGCTTTTAATGCACAAAAACACAAAAAATGGTAAATATTTTCAAGGCGTTCAAAATGATTTAGTTAAAAAAATAACCACGGTTCAACTTTAAAATTAATCCATAAACACAACCACAAACTACGACTCACAATCCCAAGTCACATGATATATCACTCAGGTATTTGGTTTATTGCTCTTGCCCACAGCACGGTCACAATATATCACTAAATGTAAATGTCTACCATGTAAGGTGCCATAATATAATTTTATTACAATATCGTAATACTATTTATTACACATTTTGTAGCAGTCCAGTAAGTAAAGTTGTCTTTTCTTTTTTATGACTTTGCTTATGCTTTAAATGGACGTCATTCTAACTGAGATAATAATCGCCTTTAACCCTTTCCATGCCATAAATCACATGCCTCTAGCGGTCGCATTTTTGGAGTCTAGCGACTTGAAATTTTAGGACAGTACCCCTCGGAAATGGGAAATTTGGGGAAGGATAGTGAAGTGTTCCAATTGGAACACTTAGGATAAGACATTTTTTATTAGCGATCTGAGTAGCTAGATCGATTCTACTCCCTTAGCTGCGAATTTTTGATATATAACATGCCCAGAGAAAAAAAATTTGACCCTATTTGAATCAGGTTTCAGGATCCAAGTAACCAGAAAAATATATTTTTCAACTAATTTGACATCAAAATCAGATTCTATGGAAAAAAATCATGCGGAATAGACCCCTCAACCATAAAAATAAACCAAATACAAGCAAGAGCAAAGATACTCATTCTCAAAAAATGTCTATTTGGGACCCGGGATGTCTGTCCGTACTCTGCTCTAGGGCCAGACTAAATTTTCATTTTGATTATGTTCCCGTGCATGGATTTTTGAGTATAATCGGTACCATTTTCTTCAGGAGTGTGAGTAGAATGCAATAGTCTTATCGGTTGGTTTCAAAAATGAGATTTCCTGGAACCGGGCTAGGCACTGGACCAAAAGGTCAAACAAATGGCCCAAATAGTACATAAAAACATCAGCAAATGGAATCTACTCATAATTCTGAGCATTTTGATATATAACTTGCACTATATTAATCATTAATTTGAAACGTTGTTTCAGTATTTCCATTCACTTTCTTTGTACTCACATATGATTTTTTTATGAGTTTTGAGAAATTCTGACTCTATTTGCCTTGATTTTGTTGTAAGAATCTGTTTTTTGAACAAAGTCATTCAAGAGGTTGGAATTATCTTAATTTTTAATGTGTAGTTTCTCTGGATCTTCGGGTTAAAATGTTACCATATTCTTGCCATAATTCTCTACCACCATATGATGTATTCAAAAGTAATATTATCGAAAGCATGTTGGTGGTGGGGAGAGTCGATCCTGGGTACCTTCTCAGGTGTTAAGTGTATCTATATTTCTGTGCTGATGATGTTTCTCCCAGTTATGGACATTTATATCCTTCCCCAAATTTTCCTTTACGAGGACTTTGTGCCACTATTACTCCAAGAGTTTCCCAAGTCTACAGACTCAGAAGAAATTTAGAGTGCCTTCCACCCAGAGAGGAGCTTGTGTTTGTAATGATGAAAAGTTAATGCATGATCTTTTGAAATACCATATCTATTAGAATGCTTTGAGAGATGGTTCTGATTTTCGTCTCTCTCAGCTTGAGAGTGCCTATGATTTACCCAGCCTATAAGTAGAATTTTATTCAAACTGTATTAGTTATTGCAGTTTTACAGAATCTCAAGCTATTGAGTTTTACCTTCCAACCTTTGTATTCAAATCCTATCAGTATGAATTTATGTCATCTATGCTAAAGCATTGGAACGCCTGTTCTTTCCTTCTATAATTTAATGTTTGTTTCACTTATTACAGTTGTTTATGATTCTTTACAGGAAAATTGTGTTGCGTTTTACCACGCAGTTATTTTCCTCTGTATTAAAGCATGATTTCTGGGATTCTCAAAGAACTATTAACTTCTCTTTGGACATGGAGGAAAGCATTAGAACAAAGTGTGCCTTTTTGATCATTATTCAAGCTCTCTCATTAGAGAGGTAGCCTTCTGTTATATCTTTAGTGCCCTGCTTACTATGGAAAACTGTTACTGTGTTTATCTTTATGTTGTTCCACTATGTATGGTTTATTTGATTTTAAGTATAATTCTTTTTCACCTTCTTTTATTCAGATAATCTTGTATTAACTTTATATAATATTTCAATTATTCAAACACTGAGCAGAAAAGCGATGAATCATTTGTTTTATTAAATGAAACTTTAGTGTTTTACTTTGTTACTTTTATTCTAAAAGAAAAATTTTTGGTGATTTCAGTCAGACTCTTATTTCACTTTTTGATGTCTTATCTTATAAGCACTACCTTTTTCTATCCATTATTTTCCACATACCTTACTAACTTATTGTATTGTTGTACCTGTTGGTGTTGAATCTGGGGTGGCGATTAGGACGTGCATTACTGGTGCCGTTCGTTT